>CAUYON010064246.1:0-48323 GCA_963573935.1 Arctocebus calabarensis | reverse complement strand
GTCATTGTTGTTTGGCGGGCCCAGCTGGATTTGAACCCGCCAGCTCAGGTGTACGTGGCTGGCGCCTTAGCCCATTGAGCCATAGGCGCCAAGCCAATAAAACTTTTTAAAAATCATCAAAAGACCAATTGATGGAAATCATATGATGGTTTGAATTTATAAAATTTTAGATATTAGAATACAAATTTAGAGAACTTACTGTTTCTAATTAAAATTGCCAGATAAAAATATAATTAGAATCAAGAAAGATTTAGATACACTTGTAGTTAACAGAGGCCAAAGCAATTGGTAAAACATAGTTGGCAAAATTTCTAACATAATCACAATTAAATTTTGCTAACATAATAAATACACTTTGTGATAAACATGTTAAATTAAATACTTGCATTTATTTCCATTCTCTCCTGAAATACACTAAAATAAAAATAAACAAAAAGTGACAGAGGAAATAGGAGTGTAAATGACATATGTGTCATACTGTTTTGGAGCATGGAAAGGGATGGATGAATGTATACTGACTTGGATGCCTACGTACTGGCAGTGTGGGAGATGAAAGAGATATAAACAGTTCTAGTTTTCTCCCATTTACCCTCAGGCTGGGGAGGTATCAGCTCCACAGGGCATCAGAGTAACCAGAATGCCCCCAGCCACACAGCCTGGGTGATTGGCAAGATTCAAACCAGATCCCTCCAAGTTGAACTTATTCTACATTTCTGTCACTGAGCCCAACATGTGGTACACGCATAGTTGTAAGCACCTGCTGGCCACCCCTCCACAAAAGCTCTCTTCCCTACTCGAGCTCACACCAACTCTTCCTTTGCTAACTTCCTATAGCACACCTAGTGTAAGTCACACATTTGGCACCTAATTATACCTGGTCTAGGACAGGTCTTGAATAGCTTCTGGAGTTAACCTTGTTGACCTAACCTCAATAGAAACCACTTTGCATAAGAATAGTGTTTGTATTTTATCTCCCTGAAATAACTAGCATGCCTTTTTCCTCTCACCTTCCAACTGAGGAAACTGAGGCTCAGAGCCACACAGGTAGTGAGCAGAACAGTTGGAATTAGGACCCAACTCCTTATGAGCATTTCCCAAACATAACACTATGATCCAAGGGTCCGTGACCTTGCAGGCTGGGTATCACACTATTGTCAATTACATAAAAGAGAAAAGCATTTAGCTTCCCAGCAATATACTGTTATAGACAGTAGTGATGTCATAATGACCTTCTTTCTGCCATTTTCAACATCAGTGATTCATGCTTCGACCTCAAATACATCTTTAAATATATTCATTTTACAATGCTTTGTTATTATAACTATGATGTCACTGTTCCAATGGACATAGTATATAATATAATCATTGATTTGACAAAGAGAGTAAGGGCCTCAGATTTAGGTGGTTATGATAACTCTTTAGGTTCCTGATAAATTTTGCCTGTATTTTTCCTATTTGACCACTGTAATCTTTTCAGACATTTTAATAGCATTGTATGGCCTCCGGGGGGTGGAGGGTGGGAAGCAAAGGACTCCATTTACTCTAATTAAAGTTGCTAAACTTCTGGAAAATTACCAGAGTGCTGGTTAGCCTGGACTAGCCTTCCTTCCTATATTTCTTAATCTTTAAAAAGTCCCAGGCCCACAATTGAATAAGAATCAGTCATTTCTCTGACATCATCAAAACACCTCTATCTTTAGCCAGAAAGGCAAGTACATACCTTAGACTTTTTCTCATCAGTCTATATTTGCTGAATTACTGTTAATTATTACTTTTGTTCTAAGAAACAGTAATGACAATAGTAACTGGCATTTACTAAAGAGCTTTCTGTGCCCTGAGCAGGGGGTGAAGCACTTGGAACATATAGTATATCCCACGCTATGCTCATAACAGCCCAATAAAGCAGATACTATAATGTTTCCTCTTACTAAGATGAAAAAAGTGAGGTCAGGCACACTGTCATCCCAGCCCTTTGGGAGTCTAAGATGGGTGGATCCTCTAAGACCAAGAGTTTGAGACCAGCCTGAGCAACAGAGAGAGACCCTGTCTCTACAAAAAATAGAAAAATCATCTAGGTGTGGTGGTACATGCCTATTGTCCCAGCTACCTGGGACAGTGAGGTAGGAGGATCGCTTAAGCCTAGCCCAAGTTTGAGGCTGAAATGAGCTATGATGACATCATTGCACTCTAGCCCTGGTGATAGAGCGAGACTATCTCATAGATAGATAGATAGACAGATACATAGAAAGTGAGGCTTAGAAAGTTGAAATAATGTCACCAAATAATATGGCCATTATCTGGGAAAGGCTGAACCAGAACACAGAATTTTTCCTGTGTCAGGAGAAGTCCGAATAGCAGCTTTTCCATCATGTACTACCAGTGTATTCAGAGCCAGCCTTTCATAAGGCTGAAATAAGTTTAATCACAGGGTACAGTATCCCCAAGCCAACCGAAACAATAACCAATATGAAATCCCACTATTCCAGTAGATTCCTTAATTTCCACTCTTGTAATACCTTTTCCTTCTAAGATCACATTCTCTTCCCTCTCAACCCCTCTCACACTGGCTTTCTCTTCCCTAATACTTGAGACTTTCAAAGGAGCTACAGAATAACTTTGCTCTTGTAGTCTTGACTCTTGACTTTTTGAAGTGGGAAAGTCATTAAGATTCCAGAAACATAATAATTTTATGACAATTTGATATGCACTAGACTTATTTTTTTAATTAGCCAAATTAAGAGGAATTCTACTTTGTGGATCAGCTAATTCTTAATTCTGTGAAGCCAACTGTACAAAATTTCTCAATAGAAAAATATTTGTCTTCATACAACAAGTATTCTCAAAAAATGTTATTGCATTTTCAAGAAATGTGAGGCAAATCCCAATTGATGGTCAGTGTGAAAAAGACTAGTTAACATCCACGGGCAGAAAGACATTTAGTGGCTTGGCCGATATCAATGCTTCAGGCTGACAAAAGGGAAAAATGAAATACTGCAACAATAACCCCATCTGCGTGCTGACAATAACTTCATGTGTTTTAAGTGCCTGCACACATATCAACTATAATCAGATGTTCTTTAAATGCCTTTCCTTTCAAATACCTAGACGAATACTTAACATAAAAGAACAATTAAAATCAGTTGTAATGAAGTCAGGTTGTGTTTGCTTTGAACTCCTCCTAACTTCTATCTTTTCTAATTGGCCCTGAGCATCTTTTGTCTTAGATGAGATCAAAGTATAGGGAACCTAAATTGAAAACAAACCATAACTACCTCATAAAACAAGAAAGGAAAAAAGTAAAAATTGTACCTATTAAAACATGTCCTATGAATGCGACTGAAACCACACGATTGTCAAAGACGTTTATTTGATGTTTGAACATGCTTATCCGTCTGATACTGTCTTAAGAGTCTGTGAAAATTGTATCAATCAGCAAATCTGCATAAACTTAGTTGCAGTACAAATGCAGAGGCTGGCAAGAGCCATAAAGTTGTACAACTTTGTGAAGAGCTAAGTAGTGTGCATTGGGAAGTTATTTTATCTAAAATGCCCTGCCACAATGCTGGAGTTTCAGACTCAATCTGTAGGCAGGAAGTATATAAGGAAATGAGCCACCACCTTTTGGAATAATTTTTTCAAACCCACAATGATCCCACCCACCTCTCTTCTCCACCCTCCAACTATCTTACACTAGCACACCACCCAACCCCGCAGTGGACTTTTAGATGTCCTATAATCTCATACATCAACTTCTTCAACATTTGTTTCCCTAACTGGCTGAATCCTCCTAGAAATGCTTCTCATTAACCCTGAGGCATCAAAAAAGCTGCATCCCTAACCCCACACTAATTCTCAGTCTCCTCATCTGTAAAACAAGCATAATAATGCACACATGTATCACCTGCTATGTGTATGTGAAACCACAATGCCTGTTCTACTCTCCAAAATGTTTACTAGCAGTATTAAGACAAGAAGCTTTAACCTATGGCAGATTAACTATGAGAGTTATCAAACACCTCTCAATAGCCCTATTTAGGCAGCACTTGGGAGAAAGCCATTTTGGTTTCAACTGTGAGCATCTAGCACAAGGGTTGGTAAACATTTTCTACTAAGGAGCAGATATTTTAGGCTGTGCAGGCCACCTGGTCTCTGTCACAGCTACTCAGCCCTGCTACTGTAGCACAGACACAGCCACAGACAATATGTAAGTGAATGAATGTGGCCAGAGTTGACGCTTAGCCATTAGTTTGCCATCCTTGATCCAGACCAGGAGCCAAAGATGACTGATGGGTCCATTTAAACTGGGAGAAATGAAATGGTTTCTGCCACTCCCCATTCTACTTTACAGAAATTTAAAATATAGCTGAAAAAAAGAGAGAGAAAAAAATGCCTCTCCCCCTTCTCTTCCACATAAATTGAGGGAGGTCATGAACATAAAAGGGTTTCCCTGGGTTTGGGGAATCCAAAGTGGAAGAACCTGATATTTTGTTTCATGGCTAAAATTTGAGAGTAATATTCCCACTGACATTAGCTATATCATGAAATACGCAGACAGACCACACAGATCTAGTAGTACGTGCCTCCAAAAAGCTGCTGGTGGAGACTGCCCTCTAAGTGCACGGAGGAGATACAGAAAAGGCCACGTGCCCAGTGCAGGTGGAAGGTAGCTTGGAGAGGCAGCTAGCATGCCTCCAGGAAAAGTCACCGCGGCAGAGGGCTTCAAAGCAGATCACCCAAGCTAGGGTCAAACGGAAGACACAGGTAGCCTCGAGGGATATTCTGTAGTCCCAGAGTGAGTTATGGTGGAGTTCCAAGATAGCAGGAGAGCTGCTTCTAACCAGGAAGAGACACGGACACTGCTTTCACCAAGACCCAGGCTGAGAAATCACAACAGGAAACACGGGTGATGCAAGGACGTCATGGGCACATGACCTACGCAGCCACACAGGGGTCTATTCCAGGGTTAATGCTCTGCTGCTGCTATCTCAAAATTCTTAATTATTGGAAGAAGGGGCCCCACATTTTTGTTTTGCATTAAGCCCTCTAAATTATGTAGCTAGTCCTGAGAGCATCGGGGAAGCCAATCTCAACCAGATATTGGGTGTGCTTCCACTGTGCTGCTTCCACCAAACCACTCATTTTCGTGAACTTCCCTCCCAACTCCCCACCACTGATGAGCAGTGTTTGTGAGGATGGAAAGGAAAGACTAAAATAGAATTTCCATTGATCTAGGACTGAGATATGCAAATTGAATATAACCAGAGGGAAAACATTAACAGAGAAAATTGAATTTACTAAGAAATGTCCAGGTTAAGTTCTCTGTCTCTGGTGGCAGAGATTACAGGGCAGGTGCACAGGAAGGGTAACTAAAGGGCAAAGCTGAATGCAACCTTGAAGAAATAGAGTACTAGGATTGTGCCCTTGAGTTTTACGGGTGTCTTAACTTTGAGATATAATATTGGCTACAGTTATTTATATAAACCATAGAGAACTACAGGACTTTCAGGCTATGTACATAAAGGAGTTTTCCTTTAAGTTTCATCACTATTCTTCCTGCTGTAACTTAGAAAAAAGGGGTGGGGGGAGGGCAAGAAATTTTTGCAAGGCAGCATGAAGAGTGAATAAACCAGAGTGGGAATGGTGAGAAATGAGAGAAGAGGCAAAGATCTCACAAGAGATAAAAGTGATGGGGCTGGGAGGTCTGGCTCAGCTGACCATGCAGCCAGCACCCAGGCATGTGAACAGCTTTATCTCTACAGTACCTAAACTAGGTTGCTATACTAAAAATGTTGCAAATCAGCAGGGAAAGCCGGTGGGAATATTTTCATTTTACAAGGCTGAGGGGAAGTAAGGAGGGGGGGGGAATTAACTTTAGGGAGAGAAGGCTATGTGCTTTTAGGCAAAAGATATACAGAAGCTACGTGACTTCAGGCTGAGGGAGCAAGGACAGAGAACTATTTTAGGACGGGAGGAGAAGCAGTTTGGGGTCATTCCTTGAACGCACCTCCCAGGCTATGGGGGTCCTGCCACCTCACAATCCGCACACCACAACCAATAAGATTAATGTGGGCCTGGAAACAGCCTGAGCCCAGGGACTTTTTGACAATAGAATTTCTGTGCAGTGCCCTTCCAAGCTTTCGGAAGAGAGACTTGTACTGGGGTGCTCTGCCCCAGGGCTGTCCGCTGCCCCCTCCGTCCTTCCACTTCCTTCCTCCAGGCACCTTTCCTGATTTCCCACTGTGTTCCTTTTCCATACCTTCTACCGGCATCACAACTATGAGATGCCTGCGACCCCACTCTGCTCCAGGAAGGACCTTTCCAGTCCAAGCTTCCCTGAAGTGCCCCCCAGACCTAAACACGACCGTCTCCTACCACTCTTCCAGAATCGTAGAGTGGAGTTTAAAAATCAGGTCGGTTACATTTACATCACACAGCAGCACCTGAACTCTGTATTCCTCAGAGACTGTTTGTTAGCCTAGTGATTCTTTGAAATTAAAGCAGAAGTAGCCATTTATACGATATTAGGTTGAAGGAAAGACGAGTTAGAAATCACTAGCCTATTTTTTAAAATAAACTGAGAGAGGGCGAGCAAGAAGAAATCTGCAGAAATATTTCTTTTCCTCCTCTTCCCTCTCTACATACTTAACTCACAAACCCCCTTTTTTCTGCTACCAAGTGCCCACTTCCTCTTCAGAGTCTCTATCCTTATTCCTGTCTTGGGAGTGCCGCCTTGAGCCCCGGGTCAGGCAGCAGACGTGTCCAGGCCCTTTAAATCTGGTGTTAAGGTGCCGTGACCCCAGGTCAGGCATCAGACGGGTCCAGGCCCTTTAAATCTGGTGTTAAGGTGGCGTGACCCCAGGTCAGGCATCAGATGAGTCCAGGCCTTTTAAATCTGGTGTTAAGGTGCCGTAACCCCAGGTCAGGCATCAGACGGGTCCAGGCCCTTTAAATCTGGTGTTAAGGTGGTGTGACCCCAGGTCAGGCATGAGACGAGTCCAGGCCCTTTAAATCTGGTGTTAAGGTGGCGTGACCCCAGGACGGGCATCAGACGAGTCCAGGCCCTTTAAATCCGGTGTTAAGGTGGTGTGACCCCGGGACGGGCTATGCAGCCTCAGGCCTGCAGGAGCACACTGCAAGTGGAGAACTACCTCTGATGAGCGAGAAGGGACACTAAGACAGGTGCTTCCAGGGGGTGGGAGGGAACCTGGCTGCTGAAGCAGGAAGTCTGCAGGGCCTGTAGAACGTGGGTGTGAGGTAACCTAGGTAACCAATGACCAATAGAAAGAGACCACCAGTGATCAATAGGAAAGGACAACGGGGAGGGGGGCGCAGCGGGGCCAATGAAAGACTGGCAGCCAATTTCAAAGGGAGTATTTGTACCCTGCAGGCCTTTGCATCGCCCTCCCCTTCTCGCTTTCAAGAGAGGAACTCACTTCCAACTCTCCTTGGAAGTGCTCTAAGCTTTCTCTCCGTTCTTCCTAATGAACTCTGCTACCCTGATAGTCGTGCAGGGTACTTCTGCTTCCCATCCACCCTGCCTGTGCCGCTCTGGTTGTATTTTCAGGTGCCACTCGCTTTTCCTTTCAGTTACCGTGTTCCACGTGCCTCAGGTGAACTTTCTAGCTCAGCCGAGTAATGGAACCAGGTCAACTGGGTTCGTGGAATCACGACCCCCAACCCCCAACAAAAAGCACCTACGCTAGTGGTTCTCCTATTTCAGCGCACACCAGAATCACTAGGGACTTGTTAACGCAGGCATCTGGAGTTTCTGATTTTGTGAGTCTTGGGTGGTTCCGGAGAATTTGCATTTCTATCAAGTTCCCCAGTGATGCTGAGCCCCAGGACCGCACGTGAGAAACTGTCCACCGGGCTGGTGGACAAAGTCGGAGGACCAAGTGAGGGTCAGCAGAGCGCAGAGAGGCCCCAGAATTCTCTACCTTTTTCAACCAGCAACTTTCTGCCCTTTCCACAATTACACTGGAAATACTTGGCTTGGACAGACAAAAATACTAAGTACAACTGTTTACACGGACTGATTATAAACTGCGGTGTTGTCCATCTCCCAGCAGGGTCTCTGTTTGAGGGTTTAGGCTTGTGAGTCACAAAATGACGATGGTGCGTATGTGTTTGTGTGTGCACGTGCGTGTACACGCATGGGTGTGTGTTTAAAGAGACGCTTGTTATCAGATTTCAAAAATGATCTATTTAGAATTTATTGAAAAAAATCAGAAGACCTGGTGCCAGTGGGCCTGTAGCCTCCCATCACTAAATTGCGCGTTTAGGTAAAGCATTTACTAGCTAGTTTACCACAGTCTTGTCACTCTTCATTACCTCTCACGCGCTGAGACCGAGAGTCAGCTGCCATGTATTTATTAAGATAGTTGCACTGTTTTGTTTTATTGTAGAGATATTCTTCTCTGTACCTACAGGGAAAATAAAAGCTACACTGAGAGAGTTTCATGTTTCAATTTAAAAAAGGAGGAAAGAATATTTAGCGCATAGGGGTTTAGTGCACAACTATTCCGCTGCTTCACCTGTTTAGCATATTTATCTGTCCTCTGAAACCAGGCAGTTTGGGTCCAGTCTGGGCAAGGCTGGATGTCAAACAGACAGGAATGGGAGAGGGATGGAGGCAAAAGGCAGACTGTGTCCAGGGTGGTCAGAGGAACCTCCTGGAACGGAACTGTCCAAGAGGAAGAAGCTGCACCCCATCCACCAGCTTGATCTAAGAACAAGGTCACTTTCCAGGGGCAGAGGGAATGTCATGCATAGCAGAGAATGCATCCTCCGGGCGTTTCTACAGGCCTGTGGGGGATGTAAATAGGATAATTCATAGTAAAGATGTAAATGAAAATGGAGAAACATCAGGAAAGGTTCTGCAAGGAGAATTATTGGCTATGCAGAGAGGAAGAGGATTTGGGAGACTTCTGAGTGGCCATGGTTTGAACCAGCAGAGGTAGCAGAGTCGTCAATACATCTTAAAGGCAGCTCTGGAACAGGACAGTATTTGGAAGGCCTAATGGATACCCTGGGGGATCACCTCTTAAATTAACCCAGAGGAGGAATGGCATTAGTTCAGGTAGAAGCAAATGCAAAGAAATACTACACTGACCTTTCACTGTCAACCCCCAGGCTTTCTCAGCTTGAAAATTACAGGTTGTATTTCATCCCACGGACTACTTTCGTGGTACCATTATACTATATAACAAGCATACCAGTACCATAATGGGTCCAAGGACAGACACACAAAAAAACTTGCAGTTTCCTTTAAGAATGTCAAAGAGTTGTCTTCAATTTTTTTAATAGACCCTCATATTAATCTGAAATGAAAAAAAGAAAAAAGCTGTGTTTCCCTTGGGGAAAAACTTTTTACTAGTTCAATTCATCAATAAAAAATGTAATCACTTTTCCCAGCACTGCACATTTACTTATAAATTGTAAGTGCTTTGCTAATCTCCTATTATCTTAGGTATACTATAAATTATATCTAAAATAGAAAAAAATAACAAGATAAATATTTTTATCTTATATAAAAATATTGTATGTGTATCGTATAATGTAAAAAACATCATAATGAAAGTTCACCCCCAATGACTTCTTGTGTGACACTTCATCTACTAAATAGACATTTAAATGGACTTAAAAACTAAAAGGATCCTAGCACTCTGGGAAGCTGAGGTAGGAGGCCAAGAGTTTGAGGTCAATCTGAGCAAAGGCAAGACCCCATTTCTACAAAAATATGGAAAAATTAGCTGGGCATCGTGGTACACACTTGTGGTACCAGCTACTCAAGAGACCAAGGAAGAAGGATCATCTGAGCCCAGAAGGTGGAGGTTACCATGGGTCATGATGATGCCACTGCACTCCAGCCCAGGCAACAAAGCAAGACCCTACTCTCAAATAATGATGATGATGATGATGATGATGATAATAAATAAAAGGAATCCAAGGACATTTGTTGGCAGCAGTCTCATTGCTGAGCATTAACTAGACCTGATCCTGAATAACTCCTAAGATCATAAGAAACTGGAAACATGCAGAGACAAATGGCTGACGATTAGAACAGACTCCGGCGCTAGGGACTGAGCAGGTCTCAGATGGGTATTCCAGTTGAGCCCTGAGGATGAGTCAGCTCTTTCCAAGTTAAGGGAAGAGCACAAAGACACACAGTTGTCCAGTGGCTTATTGTGGACCCAGGAGGAGTTCAGAATGGAGGACAAATGCAGCAAAATAATAATTATGTGTATCACAAACCACAATGGATGAACTCAGGCAAGTTACATATTAGAAAAAGACCCTGAATTTGCATGTTCACCCTTCAGTTTGTTCCTCATATATCACTGTTATCCTTTCACATTAGGAAAAAAATAAAAATAGTGAGCCTCAGTGATAGCCATGGTAACTAAATAACTGGGAGTGAGGGCAGAGGAAGGTCAAAGCATGTTCTATAGTTACAAGTCAAGAAAGTACAAAACACAGGTTATTTTTAATTTTGGCTACATTCCTATAATTTTTAATGTCTAAAAACTAAGATGTACATAAATAGTAAAGTCTGTTTCTCATGCAGCCATGAGAAAAAAATACTTTCCCAGTAACTCAATACTACCTTCTTATTTTGTTGATGTTTTATTTTCATCAGCTGCCATTCGAGCCAAGAAAAATGCCCAAACTGTGTGTTTTCCAAACTCGTGACCCAGGCGGGTGTCCTTTGCCCTCTCCTTGTTTCTGTTCACCTGGGTTCTTAGTGCACTCATATGACTCACCGTCCACAGAACACCAAAGGAAAACTGCTTTTCTAGGAGTGCTGATGTGTTTGCCTTTGGTCATCCATACCCTCTCATCTAATGATACTTGTGGCCAAGGACAAAAATTTGGAAGGCATCTGACAAACCAAAGAGAGGGTGTGGCATAGCCTATGAACAAAAGGACTTTCCCCACACCGGGCGCAGCCAGCTGTCCTCAGCCGAGAAGCGCTTGCAACACTGGATTCCTGGGCCAACAGAGGTAATGGGCCTAAACACGCCTCTATCTTTTCTGCACGTCTGCTCTAAAGGGGTGTGCCCAAGAAAAGAAGAAATATAAAAGAGAAAAGAAACACTCAAACCTCAGCAAATAAGAGGAATACTTAAAAAAAAATCTCTGTAGTCCCATATGCAAAATATATTGACATATGTGAAATGTGTAAAAATAGAGTTTCTCCTCTAAGGATTATAAATAGCTAGATTCTGCTTGAACAAAAGTCCTAGCCAGGACCACAGACTTACATGCTCTCTATTTCTCTACAGATTCCTCTATTGCTTTAGATCATAAACCAGTTTATGCCCTGCATTTGGTAGATGATTTTGACTTCACCAAACAGTCCCACTGTTTCCATTAGTTTTGTCACTTGCCTATTTATGAATATCATACCCTACATATAAGTGCGTCATTGAGAGGGAAATTTTAGAATAAAATTTCCTATAGTATAAACCACTTTAAAATGTATTGCTCAAAACTAAATCTTGAAGATAAAATTGATATAACTGTTATCTGTGAAATTATTCTCAAGATGTACTTTATTATTTTCATTCAATATGTACTTACTGAGTGGTTTCAAAGTGCCAGGCACTTGGCAAAAGAAGAGAATTAAAGATGGCTTGTGTCACCAGAGAGCTCACAGTCTTAGAAAATTGTTTCAATTGAAAGGATAAATCATGGAGGGAGCTGGAGAAACTAGTAAGGTCTTTGCCTATGATAGCTGATTCGTAAATACAAGGCAGAGTATATTTTAGCCACAATGGCTCAAAGAGTAAATTTTAAATGTAGTCTTTTTAAAAATTGAAAAAGTTTTATATTCTTGATGTTGATACTTTCAAAGAACAAAATTATATGTACAGTGGCAAGTCATGGCCCATCAACTTTAATCTCTGTTCTTCAGAAGAGGATTTTAAGTTATTGGAGATTTCTTTGCTTTTTTTGAATCTTTAAATATAAATAAATGGATAAATTATTGTTAGGGGCTTAACCAAAAGTTAAATCATGTCTGATTTGATCCAGATTCCACATTTTTGTGCCTCTGCTGTTTCACAACATGAGAACTGGAAGTAAATGTATGGCCTCTTAAACTCATCTCCCATCCAGGACTGGGGTCCTCAAAGACTCTCACTCAGCTATTTCTCGAGGTCCCCACTGGGGGAGAGATGAATAGCTGTGCTCCTAAATGCTGTCTTGACAATGACAGAAAGACGTTCTTACATTTCCTTCTGTCCTGCTCTGTCTGCTAAGAGGCCTCTGTAGTCATCATTGAAGCTGCTGAGATGTTATCCAAGGCACCAAGGAAGAGACTCTCAGGAAGGAGCAGACAGATGTCACCAAACTTCCCCTACACTGAAGACAACCGTGGGGCCAGAATCCTGCTGCTCTGAAGCCCTGCGGATCACACAGAAGCCACAGGAGTCACAGAAGTCTCTGCTGCAAAAAAAGGCTTCCACTGTACCTGTGGATGTCCCAAACTGGGGAGCAGGGTGGCTGCTGAGTTTCTTCTGGGGACAGGAGAGCTAGTGTGAGTAATCTGGTTTGAAAGTGAGCTCCGAGGAATCCTAGATTACCTTGAAGCTGTGTTTGCTTAGAAAGCACACTTTTGTGTCACAAGTGAATATGTATTCTAAACTTTAAAGAGTTACTTATGGAGATTATGGGACAGATAAAGCTCTACCCCCAGGTTCTTTTTTTTGAGACAGTGCCTCATTTTCTCGCTCCTAGTAGGGTGCTTGGTACCATAGCTCACAGCAACCTCAACCTCTTGGGCTCAAAATGATCCTCTAGCCTCAGCCTCTCAAGTAGCTGGGACTACAGTCACCTGCCACAGCACCTGGTTATTTTTTAGAGACAAGGTCTCGCTCTGGCTCAGGCTGGTCTTGAACTCCTGAGCTTAATCAATCCACCCTTCTGGGCCTCCCCGAGCGCTAGGATTACAGGTGTGAGCCACCATGCCCAGTCTGCCAAGGTATCTTTTAATGATGACACAGGTGGAGAGAAGTCATCTCTTTCTGAGTCTTTTGGGTTGCCATCCTATGCCAAAAGTTTGGTGACATTGGCAGAAATCCTCTGGGTCTAGATCAAGAAAAATAAGGGCAATGATGTGCAGCTAAGCCAGCTCTCCAGGAAGACAAAAGAAGAAAAAGAGAAGTCTTGAGTGTTAGCATTTGCAGGTTTCCATGGTGTAAATGCCCCCTTGGTGGCCAGTTTCAAGCTACCAACATGATGTCACTGGAGTTGAGAGGAGACAGCAGCACCAGCCCCTGCACCCAGGGCCAGTTGACTCTGCACACCACTGAGGAAGGGCCAGGTGACTCCTGCGGCCCCAACTCCCTGCTCTTACTTTTCCCTGAAGATGGAATCAGATTGGAAACATTTCCCTGCATTCCTAAGTAAACTATTGTGAAGACAGAACTTGGAAAGACAAATATGTCAGACAAACCCAGCATCACTCACTACTTCATTCTTTTAACCCTCCACTGCCTGATAGAGATGAAGCACATTCTTTTTGGGGGGGCGGCGGGGATCGCTCTGGGTAGAGCGCCATGGTGTCATAGCTCACAGCAACCTCAAACTCCTGGGCTCAAGCAGTCTTCTTACCTGAGCCTCCCAAGTAGCTGGGACTACAGGCGCCCACCACAATGCCCAGCTATTTTTAAAGACGAGGTCTCACTCTTGCTCAGGCTGGTCCTGAACTCCTGAGCTCAGCAACACACCCGCCTCAGACTCCCAGAGATCTGATAAAGCTCATTCTGACCAGCCAGGTCCTAGTCCACAGTGTTATGGCTGATTCGGAGCAGACCGAAAAGCATGACGGACGAGGAAAAGATCAGAAGGAAATCATTTGTCTTCTCAAAGTACATGACAATAAACTGGGGAGAAAAATATGTGCCTTTTGTATGGATCAACTTAAAACAAATGGCCTCTGTAAAGAAAACAAGCTGGATCTTGAACTGCAGTCAATGTTTTGTTCTTGTTTTTCTTTCTTTTATTAGAAATAAAGATTGGTTCATAAAGATGTTGGCTTTCTCATCTTCCTCACAGTCGTTTCTGCAATCCTCCTGGCCAGAGACGCCTCCCGGGAGAGCCTGGGTCTGTGATATTTCGGTAACAGTTGCTGATGTGTTGATACAGTCAGGGATCTCTCCGTGCTCACTATGAGGTAACTGCCTCAAGTACAGTCCAAAAAGATGATGTCAAAGATACACACAAACAAACAGTGACCTTAAAGACTTCCAGTGCATCTCGAATGGAACAAGCAGAACTGTGCTCATTGGTCGGGGGCCCTCACAGCTTGCTGAGAACATGTTTGAGCTGGGGAAGAACTGTCAGGAACCAAGGATTAGTCATTAGTAGTGTTGGCTGAGAGACGAACTGGGCATTCTTAATTTCCAAAGAAATTAACTGCTAACTGACATTTTAAAGAAATTAACCTCTTGCTTTATGCCTTAGTGTCTCCACTATAAGATGGGAAATCAGGGACTGTTTTGTCTTTTTCTTTAGGAGTAAGCTATGAGATTTCGAGAATTAATTTATTTGAAAGAAAGATTTCAGGGACAAAGCCCTGTGTGTCATGGTTGTCTCAGCCTGTTGCATTGTAACAATTCCTGCATTATCTGCGTTAAATATGCTATTACCATGGCACAGTGACAGTTGAATGATAACCAGTTTTGCTGTCACAAACTTTAGGACATGCTCCTGCCAGATGGGTGTACTCGTATGCCTTCTAGAGGGTCCTTTGGGGCAGGAGATAGTAGTCAGAGAGGGTTAATGCTTCATTACAGGTTATGTATAAATAGTAAGGCTGTAAAAGATACACTACTATGATTTCTGTCATTCATTAAGCTATAATGTAAATCCAACATCTGGACTTTGTACATTGGAGGAAGGCTATTCACAGCAACTGATGACTATATTCAGCCTGGGAATTGTGCTTTTTTTTTCTTTTTCTTGGCTCTCCTTCAATCCATGGCACTTTGATTAGAAAGTTTTAGATAAATTTAATGCAAGTAAGGTACAAAAATGGAAACAGAAATTATATTTGTTTTTGTCTGCATGTTATTGCTTTGGGGAACTTAACCATTTCTTTCATCCCACAAGAGCATAAACTGCTTAAGGGCAACAACTGTCTAATTCATTTTGTAACCCCTGCGGCATTTAGCGGGGGTGGGGGGGTGGGGGGTGTTACACGTGATGTACAGGCAATACATCTTTGTGTAACTGGGTTAGGCAGGGCTTGGGAAAATGCAATGGACATCAGCATATTCTGCTTGATCTCTTGGAAAAGATGGTCCTACTCTGGCTCAAATACATTGAAGAATGTATAAAATGTGGACCGATGTCTCAAAAGTGCTTGGAATCATAAGGCCTAGAATAGTAGAATATAGCTTAGTAGAGACAAGAGTCTACTCAGGAGCTCTTTGTTAAAATGAAGAAATTACAGGATTTCCCAGAAATTACAGAGAAATCAAGAAAGCCAAAATCTGAGTACTATGTTAAGAAACTTGATAAATTTGGAATGGCTCTAATAGGAAAGACAGCTCTGCCAGAGACAAGGGTTACACACAGGCTCCTGACCAATTTGATAGGCCAATATTCCATTCTCCCCAAATAACCTCTAATGAAATATCTCCAGATCTCTGAATTCTCCCCTCAGTGTGTTAACACGGAGAGCCCACATCCTAGCAATCCCTGGTTTGCTGCGAGCAGGAAATCTAAACTCAACATTCCGAGAAAAGGTTAATGGATAGTAAGCTAACGTGGTCAGGATGGGGTTATGCAAACCCATGTTCTCTTTTTCTTAAAGTGCAGAATGACAGTTACAAGGTGTAAGTTAGGCAGAACTCCTTCTAGTACACAGCACAAGACAAGGAAGAGGAAACTTTTTAACACTATGGAACAATGAAATTTATTCACCTCTTGAGAGGAGTCAAGCAGCTCAAGTTTGAAAGGATTTAGACCAGTGGTTCTCAACCTTCCTAAAGCTGCCATGTATCTTCATTGTTACAAAGGGGCTGCAACCCACAGGTTGAGAACCGCTGATTTAGACAAATAGATGGTCCTAATTTATAATACGATGCTAAAAAGAAGTTACAAATGTTTACACACCCTAGCCTTTGAGTATAATGTCCCAGAGAGCAACTGCCATTCTCATCCAGAAAAATCATTAGGGATGCCTGCTCACAATAGAATAAGACTGGGTTAAAGAGACCACACATCTGAACTAGTGCACAGTGAGTGCACATGGCTATTAAAAGCCATGCGGTCGATAACACAGTGATCTGAGAACCACCTGTGAAGCGGAAGGGCCGGCGAGATGGGCTTCCAGAGATGGAGAACCACATGCGTCCACGAGACCACACAGGGGAGGGCTCACTGGGAAGAGCCCCCACTGCAGTCTTTGACTCTGCTAACTTCTCGTTGGAAATGGGTATGAGAGAAGGGTTGAGTTTACTCTTTTTTCCAACTCCATTTCACTTATGTTCCTTCCCAAAACCCACACAAATCCAGTCTGGCAAACATGCAGGATCCCATGCCAGTGTTATCAGTGGAGAAGCCCCTGCCTGATTCCTTGACACCTGGCAAGTGAATGGAGGACCAAGAAGTTCTCACCAGGGCAATCTATTTACCATTAGAGAGGAAACAAAGGGAAAAAGGAATAACCCTGGAACTGTGGTCCACAGTGAAACATCTTGTAGAGAAAGTGGGAAGTTTCTTAATTGTTTAGGAAAATAATTTCTTAACTTATTTTTCCACTTTTTAAAATCGAAGGAAAAATGAAGAGTATTAGAAAATTTATAGTTAGAATTCATTCTGCTCCTAAAAGATCTATTAAACAAAAATAAAAAGAGTCACTTCATGGATTTTTTTTCTTTAGAAATTTTATTTAACAGACTTGGCACCTGTAGCTCAGCGGCTAGGGCCCCAGGCACATATCCCAGGGCTGGCAGGTTCAGACCCAGCCAGGGCCTGCCAACAACAATGACAACTACAACAAGAAAATAGCCAGGTGTTGTGATGGGCGCCCAGAGTCCCAGCTACTTGGGAGGCTGAGACAAGAGAATCGCTTAAGCCCAACCAGAGTTTGAGGTTGCTGTGAACTGTGATGCCATGGCATTCTATTGAAGGCAACAAAATGAGACTGTCTCAAAAAAAAAAAAAAAAAAGGTCAACTTTTTGTCTCAGTTTGTTCAGTTAATACTAAACAGGTTAGATTCCCAACTGGGCTTCAGCCAATTAAAAGAAAACAGTGTTCTTTGATTATATTCTCATATTCTCCACTTCTGGTTGAAACCAGCTATCAGTATCTGATTTGCAGAAACCGCTGATTCTGCTTACCACACTTCCTAAGTACACAGCCTACCACTGGCTATTCGTGTTAAATCCAGACAATCATTTTAACAGAGAGCTCATATAGGGCTTACTTCTCATTCATACAACAGCTACCAATGAGCCCACACTGAACCTCACAGGGGTTTCTATCATAGGTGACTCCCCCACTTCAGTCTACTCTGCAGCCAGTCTGTCATTTGCCATTCACTACCTCATTTCCCCAGCCACACCCTTCATGCAGAAGACTGCTTCGTTAACAATGAGCCTAAATGGACCTGTCCCACTATGTGACTGGCATGGCTTTATCTGTACATTTATTTTTTTAATTAAAGTTGACTTGCACATACTGCTATGTGTGTTTATATGTATGAATATATATATATATATAAAAATATATATATTTGCAGTAAAAAAAATTTCTAAGTTCTAGTCCAACAATACTTTATGTAACAAAATTTCAGACAATTAAAATAATTTATAACCCCCTTGGAGTTTATGTAACTGTTACTTCTATCACCTCAGAACTTGCAACTGATTAAAGAGAATGAGGCCAGTGTAAAGGGTGGTCCCCTCACTTTCAGTCCAACATAAACTTGAGGTTGAAGCAGGCTGGGAATGGAACTGTAGTAGTCTACGCAGCCTCCACCCCTACCTACACGCACACTCTTCCCACCGCTGCAATAACCACGCTACCTGTAAGAGAAGTCCCTCCAACTCACACTCTTCAGGGCTCTCAGATAAATATGTTTTGCACAAAAGTATTTTTGTGTCAATCCTTTGCTCAAGATTCTTAAGGCATTTGCCATTCCCTATAATAAGCTATATATCCTATATGACATAGGTTTATGAAGCTTTTTACACTCTCTCCCACCCTTCTCTTCAAAAACTCCTATACTCCAACTACTCCCTAGCGACCTCTGTTCCCTGAACACACTTCCTTCTCAAGGCCTCGGGGCCTCCACCTGTCTCCTTCTACCTGCACACTAGTCCACTCTTCCTCAGTCCCAGCTCAAACTTCACTTTCTCTTCCTTGGGTTCCTTAGGACAACTTAGCTACTTTCTTTCTTTATTCTCCCTGAGCATAGGTCACATATAACTATGGCAGCTACCGCTTTTATTTGCCTATATCTTCAAAGCTGGAAGCACATTTATAAGTTTTATAAACCCCAGCACCCAACACAGTGCCTAGCACATTGCCCACAACACAGTGTTTGTTAAAAATTGAATAAATGAACCTGCTGAGTTCCTACAGCCTATATATTTGTGGATTCCATTCTACAAAGTCTTGAGACTGTTCTTGTTATCACTACAACTAATTAATAATATATTTTTGCAAAACTTTATTTTCAATACATTTTTCTTTCTTCATTTATTCAATTGGGGCAACCCATCTGCAGTAATAATACCTATTAACAACAACACTTGCAACCATTAAAGAACAACAATAACAAAATAACAAAACTACATTATCCCACCAACATGGTAAGACCATCATTTTGTAAAATCCTACAAATGTGAAACTTCCTAAGTAGTCAGAGCATGTATGTTGAAATTTATGGGATGGCCAGGCCATGGACTACATTGAAAATTAATTTTCAAATTATATCTTTAGACTTAATAGAGATTACAGAGTTAAAACAACTCAAGATATTTTCAAGCTTATAATCACCTAATTTTTTAAAAAAATCACAAAATTTCCATTATATAAAGTTACAAATATAATTAAAATTCTCATGAGAATAAATTCACCCCCTTGTTCCATTTACCATTGAGAGCTTTCTTTTCAGAGCCAAAAGCGTGTACTCTGCTAACCACTATGGAGAGGTAGTGTTTCCACTGCAATCATTTTAAAATATGACAAACTCTTACACTAAATAAGGCAAAGCCCAAATTCTCTACAGTGACATAATGGTGTTACTTATTAATTGAATGCTGTGGATGTAACCACTACCCATCTTGGTAAAATTGCCCTCTTGCATGTTTAGCCCAAAACACCAATGCGCTAACCTGCATTTCAAAGTCATTCACAGAGAAGATTGTGGCGGTATAGAATGGCATGCACCCTGGGAGTGTGCTATGCATCTCAGTGGTTTCAAATCCAAGGTGGCTTCTTTCAGCGGTAAACATTTCATTTACCTGGGTTCACACCCCTTAGCTTTCACTTGGACAAACCTGAAAGCTCAAGGAAGCTAGAACTGCCAACTTTTACATAGTTTCTACCCACAACCATCAATCTCTCCCTGGCAATAAAAGGAGACTAAACCTTGGTTTGCCCCAGTTCACCTGGGAAGAGGATGACTCTTTCAATGCACTGAGCCAAGGATGACGTCCCCCACCAAATGCAGACTGGGTGCACAGCATCCTCCCAATACTACAACTTGGGGAGTCTGATTCTTCATGCACAATGTGGCACGTTTCCTGGACTGTTCTAAAAAGCTAATGCCATGAATCTTCCCAGCCATGCAAAACACTTTCCCTTTTGTATTTTTAATGTTCAGCATTCAGGAGGGATTCTGGGAAGATGGCTGACTGGTAGCAACCATCAGCAGAGTCTCCTGAGCAGAGGAAGAAAAACTGGATGGAATCAGATTCTATGAAGCCAAAGGTGGGGAGCTGAGCCAAGAAAGAAGTTCAGCAAGCTGTAACTCCAAGGAAGAGCATTCCAGAAAACAAATTACAGGTACAAAACCTATCTACTAGAAGACAAAAGACTCCTCCCCTGAACAGAAGGCCTGCCGCAGGTTATCTGCAAATGAGCAGGAAACAAAAGACCTCTCATTTTATATTGCTGGAGAGAGCCACTAAATTCCAGGTCTCTTTCACCAAGGAGGTCCCACTTATGAACCTAGACACCACCCCACCAGGCATAAAATTGAACAGATATTTTCCCCCAGAAGTCCAAACTCCCAGTCCACCCTCTCCCCCTCCATGGTGGTCTGAAGTTCTGTCCCCTACAGAGCACAGAGTGTTTTGTCTTCTCCTGAGAGATCTGGGCATAGTGTGGACCACCAACCATGAAGACGGAATCTGTGACTAACGGGGAAGAAAGAGGGTATGGGAAGAAAGGGATACTCAGCAGGAAGAGGAGCAGTCCCCTGGTTATGACTACGCCTGGCTAGTGGTGTTGTTGACCCTCAGTTCGGGCTATGTCTGGCAGGACGGGGTGCAGAATTCTCAGCTCTGATGGCACCCCCAGTGGGATAGTGGTTGCCCCATGTGCACTGAGTTTGGCAGACAGGGCTGGTCCCTAGCCCCTGCTGGGCCTACGAGCAGAGGCTTGCTAGGCATGGACTGAGACCTGAGAGCAAGGGCATGGTCTCCTGATTCCAAAAGAACTCTCGAGCAATGGCTTACTGGGTGTGAACCTAGACCTGAGACCTAGGGCATGGTCCCCTGTCTCCAACAGGTGAGGTCTGAGACCTGCAGGTGGAGTGCAGTGCCCTGACTCTAACAGAGCCTATGAACAGAGGCTTGCCAGGCAGTGGACTGAGACTGGCAGGTGGGGGTGTGGTCCCCTGACTCCAACTGGTCTGGCAAGCAGAGGCTAGCTGGGTGTGGACTGAGACCAGTGGGTGGGGATGTGGGCCCTAACTCCAAATGGACCTGTGAGAGAAGTAACAACAGTGTGGACTGAGTCTGGCAGGCAGGAGTGTGGATCCCTGGCTCCAATTGTGCTATTGGAGATCCTTGGGTCCCTCTCTATTGAATACAGTTTGCACTGCCCAAGACAATTTAATTGGAACTCGTGTCTGGGGCTGTCCACTTGTGGACATTCTGAGGTTGACCTTTGAAGTTCTGTAGCGAAAAAGAACTGAAGGGTGGGGGTTGGGCACCATAGCTGTTTGTATTTCTTCATAGTTGATTTAAACCTAATACTGTGGTTTCTTAGGATAGGGTAGAGGTTGGTTGATATCAAAACCGAGCTAGCTTGCGCTATCTCACCAAGTAGGTCCTCAGAGTCTCTGGCCAAAACTCTGAGAAGGGGCCTTTGTAAGGATGTAGGAGATAAGCCACAATTATAAAGCCTAGCGCTTTGGTAAGGGTCTATCTCTATTACCTGGGTACCCCAATTCAATCTCACTCTACCAGTTCTAATAACCAAATGGTGGATAAACATGGTGCAGATCCAACAGAAGAACTCTGGCAACATGAATAACCAGAGTAGATAACCCCCATCCCCAAGAAATGACAAAGGAGATACAACTGAAGACACTATGCATAGACAAATGGCAGCAATGTCAGAAATCGAATTCAGAGTATGGATTGCAAATAAGATAATAAAACGGAAGAAAAGATAGAAATTGAATTCCAAAGAGTAGTTTCAAAGTTGCCTCAAGAAATTAATGAATTCAAAGCCCAAGTCACCAAAGATATGGACATAATGAGAAAAGAGATAGCAGAGCTCAAGGAAAGGAAAAGTTAGTTGAGGATCTCCAAAATATAGTATAATCCTTCAGTAACAGAGTTGACCAGGCAGAAGAAAGGATCTCCGAAACTAAAGACAAAGAGTATGAACGTTCCCAAACACTCAAAGAGGCAGACAAATGGAGATCAAAAACTGATCATTCCCTGAAAGAGTTGTGGGATCACTCCAAAATATCAAACATTTGCCCAATAGGAATTCCCAAAGGAGAAGAGGATGGCCCTGAAAGTACAGATGCTCTACTTCAAGAGAGTTCGGAGGAGAATTTCCCAAACATTGCAAGAGATATAGAACCTCAGATAGCAGACAGTTTCAGAACCCCAGCAAGACTCAATCCAAATAAAGCATCTCCTAGACACATTGTGATTAACTTTGCCAGAGTTAAGATGAAGGAGAAAATTCTCCAAGCAGCCAGACATAAGAACAGCATCACCTACAAAGGGAGAAATATCAGAATGACTGCAGATCTCTCAAACAAAACGTTTCAAGCCAGAAGAAGATGGTTATCGACCTTCAATCTCCCAAAACAAAACAACTTCCAGCCCAGGATCCTGTATCCAGCTAAATTGAGTTTCATTTGTGATGGAGAAATCAAATACTTTAATGACATAGGCATGTTTAAGAAATTTGCCATAACTAAAGCAGCACTCCAAGATATTCTTAGACCCATCCTCCACAATGACCAGTACAATGCTCTACCTCCAAAGTAAACTCACCCAGAAATTTTTGAACAAAACCCAAATTCCACAGTGGTGAAAGAATTAAAAATGTCCACTGGACATCCAAAAATCATGACACCCAGGCTTATCAATTCTCTCAGTTAATGTAAAGGGTTTAAATTATCCTCTAAAGATGCACAGGCTGATGGATGGGATACAGAAACTCAGACTGGATATCTGCTGTATACAAGAATCTCACCTTATCTTAAAGGATAAAAATAGACTCAGGGTGAAGGGATGGACTTGTATAGTACAGGAAAATGGAAACCAGAAAAAAAGCAGGGTTTGCAATTTCAGTAGCAGATATAATTGGCTGTAAACCAGCAAAGATAAAGAAAAATAAGGAAGGTCACTACATATTTGTCAAGGGAAACACCCAACTTGAAGAGATTTCGATAATTAACATTTATGCACCCTACCAGAAAGCTCCTCAATTCATAAAGCAGACTCTAATGGACATGAACAATTTTATATCTTCCTGCACTATAGTAGTTGGAGATTTTAACACCCCTTTGGCAGTTTTGGATAGATACTCCAAGAAGAAACTAAACAAAGACGTATTAGACTTAAACCTGACCCTAGAACAAATGGACTTTACAAACCTCTACAGAACATTTCACCCTAATAAAACTGAATATATATTTTTCTCAACATCCCCTGGGTCATTCTCCAAAATAAATCATATCCTAGGACACAAGTCTAACCTCAGCAAATTTAAAAGCGTAGAAATTATTCCTTGTATTTTCTTGGACCACCATGGAATAAAAGTTGAACTCAACAGCAACATGAATCTTCACACTTAAACAAAGTCATGGAAACTAAATAATCTTAGGTTGAATGATAGCTGGATCAAAGATGAGATTAAGAAGGAAATCACCAAATTTTTGGAACAAAATGGTAACAAAGGCACAAATTATCAAAACCTGTGGGATACTACAAAGGCAGTCCTAAGAGGGAAATTTATAGCACTGGAAGCCTTCATCAAGAAAACAAAGTGAAAGCCAATAACTTAATGAATAATCTCAAGCAACTGGAAAAGGATGAACAAACCAACCCCAAACCCAGCAGAAGAAAAGAAATAACCAAAATTAGGGCAGAATTAAATGAAATTGAAAACAAAAGAATCATTCAGAAGATCGACTAAACAAAAAATTGGTTTTTTGAAAAGGTTAACAAAATTGATAAACCTTTGGCCAACCTAACCAGAAACAAAAAAGTAAAATCTCTAATATCATCTACCAGAAACAATAAAGGAGAAATAACAACAGAAACTTCAGAACTTCAAAAAAACCTCAACGATTACTATAAAAATCTCTATTCCCAGAAATATGAAAATCTGAAGGAAATGGACCAATACCTGGAAGCATTTCACATTGTATATCGAAGCAGGACCCTGAACCCCATAAATGCATCAATGTACAAAGTTATGAATTAATAAAAAATAATAACAGATAAAAAAAATTCAGCATTCGATTCCTTGATTAACATTGATGTCATACCAAATGAAGTCACCAAACCTCAGAAAGGAGACAACTTGCCTCCCGAAAAGTAGCAAATTATTCAGAGATGCTTAGTCAGAACCGAAAAAGAAATGATTAAGGCACTAAGTTGGCATGAACAAGTCTGCAAACTTGTGTAGTATTAAAAGTTTATATATTTTTAGCTAAAGCAACAAAGTTTGGATGTAGGTAGAGAGAAAAGAAAAAAAATAGCTATAAATGTAGACATTTTTTATTTCTTTAAAGATTTTTTTTTTTTTTTTTGTGTTGCCTGGTCTACAGTGCAGAGGCTTTATCATAGCCCCCTACAGGCTCAAACTCCTGGGCTCAAGTGATTGCCTCCATCAGACTCAGAGTGGCTGAGACCTCAGGCATGTACCACCACACCTGGCTCATTTTTCTGTATTTTAGTGATGGCGTCTTGCTATCTTGACCAGGCTGGCCTTAAACTCCTGGCTTCAAGTGATTCCTTCCACCTTGGCTTCCCAAAGTGCTGGGGCTATAGGCATGAACCACTGCACCCTACCTAAAGAATTTATTTTTAAGTGACGCTGGCAGAACACTTAATTCCCTAAAAATTGGTTTTGATATATATTTATTTTCTTCTTTTGTTTTTAATTGGTAGGAAGCATTTTCAATGAAAATTGTAGCTTTACTGCATATGTTAGCTTGAGCCAAATGATTTTTTTAAATCTCAGAAAAAATTTGGATGAGGTCAAGGTCACCTAAGGGAAATTGTGGAGGGAGCCCTGAGCATCCACTGGCCAGCTGCAGAGGAGACCAGCACTCTGCATCAATGGGTTTGTAGACGTGAGATGATTTCCACTATTCATAGGACAAAATGAAAGATGGAGGCTAGATGTCTCTGGAATAAATTGTAGTGAATTTTATCGTAGTCCTAACGATAAGGACTAAAAGGAACAGAAGTCTTTTTTGCTTTCCAAGTGTATGTGTTTTGATCAAGGAAACTTATTTTTGGTGAAAACTTGAGCAGAGCAACAATTATAGAAGAAACCAGCACCTAAGGAAGTTGCTGGAAAGGGATGACTTTATGACTAAGTTCTTCTAAACTTTCAAGCAAAGGAAAACGTGTAGGTCTTTAAAAAAAGTAACAGGACAAGATGGAAATCTTATTGCTATATTAACACTAGCATAACACTAATAGATAAACCTATCATGTAAAGGAATCATTTATACATGCATACACACACAAAGTCCTGACAAATCTATCACACTTATAAAATGTGATTTTAAAAATCAAAGTTTGCTCCAGGAATCCAATCATGCTTAAATAGTAAAGAAACTATTGCTAGAATGGGCTGAAAAAGCATTCACGACAATATACTACATCATATACTTATATTGACAGTTGGTGACAAGAGAAGTAGAGACATACAGGGTGTTTTTAGATAGGAAAACAGTATGTACTGTGTATTCAGCTGTCAATTGTCTTTAAATTAATCTATAAGTTGAATGTAATTCAAATAAAAATTTCAATGGACTCAAAAAAAAAAAAAAGAAAAGGAAAAAGTCTTTATTTTTCAATTGTGACTCAAAATCTCTCTAATGAGCCCTTGGCTAAATATCCAGGCAAGTCTACATGTGCTAAATCTTCATCTTAAAAGTAAACTGTATTTAAAAACTTAAACACATCCTGTTTTGGTGTGTGCCACACCTTTTGGGAACAGAACATGATTGTAAGAGGGACTTTACCTAACAAATACAATCAGTGTAACCTGGCTTCTTGTACCCTCAATGAATCCCCAACAATAAAACAAACAAACAAAAAATCATTAATTAAATTATTTTTGAAAGAAAAAAAAAAACTTAAACACATCCAGAGGTCATCACAAATGCAAAACCAGACTCGTTTTCCTATTCTTTGAAGATTGAGTCTTGGGTGATGGATACACTTATACCCCTGACTTAAGCAGTACAAAAGCAATCCAAAACATCTGTGCTCCTGTAATATTCTGAAATTTAAAAGAAAAAAAAAGAAGAAGAAGAAGAAAAGAAAAAAATCAAATCAGGGATCAATATGAAAGAAAAAGAATTTTCTCAGGATTCTTTATTTTCATTTTTCAAGTAGAAAAGATAAAAATAATTGTTATATTTAACTGCTTTTACATAGAGCTGTTCTCCACGAATAGAATCACACTTCCCACATAAATGATGGGAAAAAGTCTTTGTAATTTTGCTTCGAAGATAGCTTACCAGAAACTAAGTAAGTTTGAAATTTTTGTTTGCAGTTGAAATTTCAAATTAATTACATTCACTTTACCCTGGGTGGTGAACACCCAGTGTGATTGTGTCACACCCTCCTCCTTGATCACTTATTAGCTGTGGTACCCTTTCCCTACTGAGCTTGAATACTTCCTCAACACACCATTCAAATATCCTCTGCCAACGGATCAGAGTTCCTGTTCAACCTAACTCATTCACTTGACTTTCAGGGTCTCCCTAGGGACTACAGGTGCCCACCACAGTACCCGGCTATTTTTAGAGATGGGGGTCTCACTGTTGCCCTGACTGGTGTTCAACTTCTGAGCTCAAGCAATCCATCACCTCGGCCTCCCAGTGCTATGATTACAGGCATAAGTCACCATGCCCGGCCCCATCTGGATTTTTAAACTCTATTTGGGAAGGTATAATATTGAAAATTCTTTTGTAGCCCTATTCAGTCATTCAAGTATCTATTGAGCACCAAGTGTGCGCTAGACACTGAGGTGCAAGGGATTTATAGGTGAAAGTTTTCTAAGGGAGAGAAAAAAAAAAAACCTCTGCCCTCAAGAGCTTAAAAATCTAGTGGCAGAGACTGTTACTTTGTGTCACATCATAGGTGATGTAAATACACAGTAAGTTATGACAGTGGTGGTGCCTGTAATGAGGACAGAAACAATGACACACAGTTTGAGCTAGTTTTCCACGGCCATCATGACAAATTACCATAAATTTCATGGCTTAAACCAACACGCATTTGTTATCTCATAGTTTCTGTGGGTCAGAAATCTAGGTACAGTGTCACTTAGATGATTCTTCTGCCTAGGGGCTCACAAGGATGAAATCAAGGTGTTGGAGGGCTGTGCTCCTGCTGCAGCTCTGAGGAGGAAGCTGTGTTCTCGCTCATTCAGGGTATTTGTAGAATTCAGTTCCTCGTAGTTGTAGGACTGAGGTCTCCATTTCTTTCTGTTACTAGCTGAAAGGACTTTACCTCCTAGAGTTCTCTTCCGTGGGTCCTCATACATAAACCTCGATATCTCAGGGTCAGAAAGAGTGTGTTGAATCCTTCTCAGGCTTGAACTATCTCTGACTTCTTTTGCCACATCTCTCTTGCCTCCAGCTGGATAAAATTCCTTGCTTTTAAGGATGCTTGGGAGCTCACGCCTGTGATCCTTGCACTCTGGGAGGCCAAGGCAGGAGGATCAATTGAGCTCAGGAATTCAAAACAGCCTGACCAAACTTAAACCTCATCTTTACTAAAAAATGAAAAATTAGCCAGGCATTGTGGTGGGTGCCTATGGTCCCAGGCACTTGGGAGGTTGAGGCAGGAAGATTGTTTGAGCCCAGGAGTTTTAGGTTGCTATAAGCAAGGATGACCCCCCACTGCACTGTAGCCCGGGCAATGGAGTAATACTCCTACCAAGAAAGAAAGAAAAAAAAGGGGAGGGGGGAAGGGCACCTGTAGTCCCAGCTACTTGGGAGGCTGAGGCAAGAGAATCTTTTTAGCCCAGGAGTCTGGGGTTGCTGTGAGCTATGATACCATAGCACTCTACCAGGGGTGACAAAGTGAGACTCCGTCCCAAAAGAAAAAAAAACGGGTGGGGGGGGGAAGAAAGGAAGGAAGGGGAAGGATGCATGGGACTAGATTGGAACCAACTGGATTATCCAGGATAATCTCCCCCTTTTTAAAGTCCAGAATCTTAATCACATCTACAAAGTCTCATAACATACTCCAGGGAGCCACAGATTAAGGTGGATCCACTTTGGGGATCCATTCTGCCTGCCACAAAGAGTGATAACAAAGAATGACAATATGGAATACTCCTAACTAGAATTATGGACTCGGGAAATTGAATTCCACGAAGCCCAATGTCTTTTCTTCTTATGAGAAACATTTCTCATAATGGGCTTGATTTCCTGATGACCAGATGGCGTGCACATTGATAATTTTTTGTTTGTCAGTGTTTCTAATTAGCAGAAACCAATTTTAGCCATAAAATTGAGTTTTCTCCTAATTACCCACTCCATTTTTGTTGGATCAACTGATTTATTCTCATCTTTGTCCTAACATCAGTCAGACGTTGAGAAACCCCAGGGGTAAGAGATGTTTGCCTTGTGGGGGTAGGAAAGAAAAAGCAGAGCTGTGCACTACCTCATAGCACCCCAAATTATGTAACTTCTCCACAGGACAAGATCATACCCTGCAGTAAATAGAAGGAGAACTTAGGAGATGAGTGCATTAGAAAGAAGGCTGTCTGGCCTCTCCCGAGATGGAAAGAACAGAGTGGTCAGGGACTAATCCTGTGGCACCACAAACAGACTTTCAAGAGATTGCGGAAGGGACAATGCCAAGTTCATATGACAGACAGCTCTTTTCATGCTTGTACAGTGCCACTTATTCATCTGAAAAAAGCAAAAGGAAATGCTTTCTACCCGGATCCCAGACTTCAGTGCCCCTCCCTGCCCAGGACAGAGCGCCGCTCCTCGGCATCCTTGCCCATGAGGCGAACCAGCTGCCCAGGCCCAGTGATGACATCACACCTTGGGGAATGAAAAAAATAAATTGTGGGGTTTTCTTTCATGGCATGAAATGTATTCAAAGCTCATTTTTATAGCAATGTCCAAGCACCAATGTCAGTTGGTAATAAAAACAACTAAAGAAAAAAAATTTGTATGTAATTGATGTTAGATTTGGGGGGCTACCAAATCAGAAAATTCAGGTAAAGGCACACTATAAACTATGAAAGAAAAAGATTTTTTAAACATGGTTGCTAATTTCTTTTTTCTTTCTTTCTTTCTTTCTTTTTTTTTTTTTTATATTGTTGGGGATTCATTGAGGGTACAAGAAACCAGGTCACACTGATTGCATTTGTTAGGTAAAGTCCCTCTTGAACATGGTTGCTAATTTCAACTCTCAATTCCAACTCCCTTCTCTCACTGATTAAAAAAAAAAAAACTGAGCCTAGAACAGCTTGACTTTCTCAAGGTCATGTCACTCCCTGGCTCAAAGAACCTTCAGGGGCTCTACAGTACCCATCGGAAAGAGTTTTGCCCCTTGGACTTTCATTCGAGGCTTCCTCTTCTTGATACACTTACCTTTCCAATCAAATTACTGATTAATTACTGAACCGCTACTGAAGTCAAGGTAATATGCTGCCAGCATTGGCAGAGTAACAAAACAAGTTCTGTTTCTTAAAGAGCATGACAGTCCTACTATTTCTCAGATGGACAATAACTATGTAATTAAACTCATCTGCTTGCTATACCCCAAACGTATCCTCAACTTTTCTACCTTGGCATCTTAACTCATGCCATTTTCCTCAGCTAATCTGTTCTCCCTCTCACCACTGCCTCCTTTCAAAATCCTGCCCATACTCCCAGGCCCCTCTCAAATGCTATCTCTTCCGAGGCAGTCAGACACACACGAACAGACCAGTGGTTCTCAACCAGGGAGAGTTTCCTCCCCGGGGCACATCTGACAATATCTGGAGATGCCATAGACGTTTCTGAGTAGAAGCCAGACAAGCTGCTAGACATTTTAGGCTGCACAGGACTGTGTCCCCCCCTCCACCTCCCCAGCCTACTATGTCAAAAATGCTGGAACGGAAACGCCTTATGCTAGAAAGAAGCAGGCGGTGCCTGCTTGTTGTTGAACTCCTGGAACACCGAATGTGGGAGCAATCTCTGGCTTCGAGCCAATATTATAATATGTACCCATTTGTCATATTTAGCAAATTAATATACAGGATGCTCAGTTAAATGTGAATCTCAGATAAAGAACAAATACATTTTTAAAAAAAGTATTTTCCATTCAATATTTTAGACATACCTATGTGAAAACAAAATGAGTCATTCTTTACCTGCTGTTCTCTTTGCTACCTTTTTACTGTCTACGTGTATTCTTTCCCTGAATTATTGGGAAGTGTAATTCCACGCCTATAGGAAGTATTGGAAAAAACCTTTATCAATACAGTGGCAAAATATTTTTCTGTCCTTTCATACCTATGAGTACTCAAGGTCAGTTGGCACTGCCATGTTCCACCAGTTTCAATATCCCAAGACGCCCTTGTCTTTATGCTGAGTCTTCAAGCCTCCTGATTCTGTGAGGAGAGGAAGTCCCAGCTGAAAAAATTTCCAGGCCCTAACTTGGTCAGGTGAGCTCGGGTCAAGTGGAAAAATCAGTGTGTCCAGTTTGGCACAAAACAAAGACATGTACCTGCATCTGTTTCGTCTGTTTCTCCACATGCACACTTCTTTACAGCACCGAGCTCTTGATATACGACTGCTCAAGAGCTTAGAGTAGAAAGAAGGAGTCGGCTGCCTGTGGCAATCCCTCCTCTTTCTGTTATAGCTGACCTGGGGGTAAAATGTCCTAAATTGGAACAGAATTAAAAACTCAAGATGCCTTAGGCACTGAAAAGATTATCCTTTACCATGTTGTAGTACAGAATTCAAAATAAGTTCAATAAAGTTACAATTTCCCCCATGGTCTCTACTATACTGGTGCTTTTTAAATATATCTTATTCTCTCTCTCTTTCTCTCTCTCTCTCTCTCCTGTTTTAACGCTGGCCCTCAGCACATATTTAATCTTCCCAGAGGGAAATTATCAGTGGCTAAAATGAATGGTCATTGTATGACATCCCTATCCTAACAACGCTGAAAATATTATTTTGTAGAACAGATAGTTCTATATATATATATATAATTAATCAAACAGAAACATCTCCAAAAATCTGTTCTAATGGAAGTCTGGCCTATGCTTATAATTATTCTAATCTGGAAAACTCCAGGGAGAACAGAACCATATCTTCCTTAAAGTTTTTAGCCAAGACTATGGTTTTCAATGGGGTAGAAAGCAATTTTGCCTCCCCTGTCACCACTAATAAAGCCATCAGATCTAGCAAATAAATACTCAAGATGCTCATTGAAATCTGAATTTCAGATAAAGAATAAATACATGTTTACTATGTGTCCTGTTAAATGTTTCAGAACAAACCTATACCATAAAAGTATGCATTCTTTATCTAACAAACAAATCAACTGGGTAGCTAGTATTTTATTTTGCAAACTATCCCCAGGGGACATTTGGCAATAACTAGAAAAAATATGGGGTATCAAAACTAGGCAGGATGGTACATCATCTAATGAGTCAAGTTCACAGATGCTATTACGCATTCTACAATGTCTATGACAGAACACCTCTATGTCAATAATACTACAATTGAGAAATTCTGATCCAGAATGACCTTTAAAAACATTTAATCTGGTCTCTTCTTTTTATCAGAGAGGAAGAGAAGGCCTAGAGCAGGTAAAGTGGCTCAGTCTAAGGCTCACAGCTAATTAATTCTAAGGTTGGTCAAGTTAGAGGCAACCCCAGAAAACTGGTTCCATTTCTGTGTGGCCTGGAAACATTACCTACCAAAGCAGATACTCGTAAGCTATCCAAGAGTAGATTCCTTCAGACTTCTCCAATAGAAAACATCAGTCAAGCCCCTGGGTGGCCTCTAGCTGGGAAGAACAGAAGGTATAGGGGTTTGGGATGAAATTTTTGTTCAAATATTTTTCCAACTCTCTTTATTCACCCCTAATTTTATTTATGGGAAAAGAAGGAAGGGAAGACTGAGAACGCTGGCTTGGCATTAGCCCCAATGGACATCAGTGCTGCCTACTCTCACTTTTTCTTTGACCAACAAAGATACATTGTTCGAGTCTCTGAGAGGGCCTAACGCTCCTTTTTAAAGGATGTTTCTGCTAACACAAACCACCTGAAGAAGTTACAAGTATTACAAAAAAGAAAAGGAAGGCACTGATGAAACCTACTAAAGATTATTTGGGGGACAGCCAAATGTCAGAGGCCTGTGAAATAACACGAAGTGGTAGACTGGAAATGTATTCATACGTCAATCCTTGCCACATACGGTTTGCTTGGAGGCCCCAAAGCAAGCAACATGGCTCATCTAAGTTAAGAGCGAGCCAAGATAATCTAATGACCTAAGAATCTAGTGACACTATACACTGTCTCTGATCCTGCTTGGTTTTATTTTAACAGAGAGATTTTTATTACTTCTCTTCTGTAAGTGTCTACAATGATTCCCTGCCACTGCTTACTGAAATATTTTTTTTAATTATGAGTTGAGTTTTTTTTAATGCAGTTCTGAAAATATTCATTCAGCATGTTATTAATTACTAGTATGAATTTTTGGCAGGACTGGACTGAAGAGGAATAATTGCTTTAACCACATTATCTAACCAAAGAGGCACTCACCCCACTAAAAGAATTTTTGCATGAAACATAAGAATGAATTTAGTAAGGGCATATATTCCTTAAATATTGGACAAGGGTCTCTTGTTTCCTTCTCAGTCCCTTTAGCCCTATTATTCAATGATTGTTAAACTTTCAAAAGAAGTAAGACTTTACCATTGCCATTACTCTCACTAGGCCTGCTACAAGTTATGCTCTGAATCCATTGCTTTTTAATATCCTCTTGAAATATCCACCTTGTATTTATATTAATGTCTACATTTCCTTACGGACACATAATTTTCTGGTTTTTTTTTTTTTTGACCCACTGATTTAATAGAAAAGTATGTCATTTACAGTCTTTCCAACTGCCAAGTAGTTCCTGTCTCTTAATATTTAGGTTACTCCCACACCCTGTATTCCCAAGAGAATTAGAAGATAATTTTCAGAATCCTCAAGTCAACTTATGTGTTTCCTGGGAGACATCGTTCCTAAATATTTACATTAATTCCTTCAAGTAAGTTAAATAATTATAGGTAATTCAAATCAAATGTTATTTTAAAAGAAGAAATGCTACTGAGTCCTGGCTCTAACTTTTCATTTAGCACTTAGACCCCTACACAGCTGAGAGATAATAGTGCTCCTATGAGTAAGTGTCCCCCAAATTCCTTGTGCCATTAGCTCTTCACCTAAAAGACTTTCTCCCATTGAATCGGGGCAAGTGTAAGTCCTCTTTCTTTAGAACTCCTTCGAGAATTTGCGCCTGTGGCTCAAGGAGTAGGGCACCAGCCCCATATACTGGGGGTGGCGGGTTTGAACCTGGCCCAGCCAAAACTGCAGAAAAAAGAATTTGGTGTGATGTCCACAACTGCAGCCTTCTTCAGGAGATAATGAGGCATCCTCAAGCTAACTAGAATCACCAAGGTATTTCTGCTAAGTCTCAGCAAGTATATGAAGACTAAGAAAGGATAAAGATGCTCTCCTCAAAATTTAGTAGCACCCTTAGGAGAAAGTCACCTTTTTGCTGTTCTATAGGTACTCAGCAATTATATACCTTTTTTGGTGACTTAAAGTCATTATATGTACATTGACATATTTTTAAAAATAATCTAAACATTGTTTGGCAGAAAGCATATCACATCCTAACGTAGAGTGAATTTTACCTAGGAGTAATGTTGGATTTAAAATCATTTCCATAGTTTAGAATTCAAGATCAATAAAGTATTTTACAAAGTAAATACCTAAGGATTTCAGTTGCATTACAGTGAAACAATTGTCAGAATTACTAATGATATTTTCATTTGCCCCTGAGGGTTCATTTAGAACTAAAGTGGAAAGTTCTTTGGGAAACAGGAATTCATCCTCTATTTCTGAGAGTCCAGTGTGAGTCGGTTGTGCACCTCATCTCAGAAGATTACCAAGGCATTTTGGCAAAAAGACACTATAAAAGACTTGCACTTTTCTGAGTATAACAACAACAACAAAAAATCTGTTGAATCAGAATACTTGTTAGCGCTTTTTTTACAGCTTTGGTGGACATGATTTGTTTATAAGAGAGATAAAATATGCTGGTAAAAATAGAACTGGCTCAAACAAAGCTAATGTGTGAAGAAATATTTAGTACTTCCAAATTTTTCTGTGACCAACATGTTAGGTAGATAACTCATAGTTTACTATAATAACCCCTTACAGACATCCCCCTCTAATTGACCTTTCACTTTTGTACAAATGTCTCATCAAATTTGAGTCAAAAGAAATTAAGTCTCTCCTACACTTTAAGTTGTAGAAAACGTCAGCCCACAAAAAAATATGATAATAGTAATAATTAACATACATGGCCCTACTATGTGTGGACATTGCCAGCGGTTCTCAAGTCACGACCCACAGGAACTGTATTAAAGGGTTGTGGTGTTAGGAAGGTTGAGAACCACTGCTCTAAGCTAAATCATCTTGCATAACTATCAGATCTACCCTGTAAGAGGTACATTAATTCCTATTTTATAGAAAAGAGAGCTGAGGGACAGGAAAGTCAAGAAATTTGTTAAATATTTCTTTGCTAGAACTTGAGCCCAAGCAAATTAGGGTCCAGAGTCTATTCTATTACTGATGCTTATGACACCATATTGTCTTGGACATAGAATTTTTTCTTTGCCTAGAATTATGCATGTATATGATTTTTTCACTCAGCATAATATTAGGAATATTTTTCTAAGTCTTCATAAAGAAAAAAACCAAAGTTTATTTTCAAAACACAGTACCAATTGAAAAGTTTGTCCCGACTTGTACCATGATTTCCTTCAGGAGACTAATAGCTTGAGACCCACAGTGTAGAAGAATTGTCCCTGGATCTCCGGGACATAATACAATTATTCAATTTCTTTAGACTTCTTTTATTCTCACTTTTGCAAAATGAGGCGATATCCAGTTATATGCACTATGTCTACAAATACAAACATTCAAGAATTCTTATGAGCACCACTGTAACAAGGGTAGAGTATGTGCATGCAACATGGTGCAGAGCAGGAGTGAGTGAGTGTTCATATGAGGCAAAAGGAAGTGTTTCCTCAAAGGCACTTACAAGAACTTTCAGCTGTGAGTACGGGCTTGGGTGGAGGAGTGGCTGCTCAGGGCCGTCCAGACGCAGGGTATGCTGGTTCACACACCCTTCTCCAGCACTGTGTCTTTACCTCTTCTCACACCCTCTCTCTTCCTTTTTCTCATGCTTCATATTGTTTCCACACTTCCCTTTCTGCCCCTACCACATGGACCTGTCCTTTCCAAGTATCTCATCTCTTTAGAGCCCAGCTCCAGATAATATCCCAACCAGAGGTGATATTTTAAATATTTAACAACCAATCAGGACGGATGTCAACTATAGTGCTCAGGTGAGGTTCTGAGTCCCTGTGTGGTGCCACGCCTGAATCATTTAGCTTCTGGATCCCGAGGAGGCCCAGAAAATCCCCAGGGACAGGGCACCCAGCTAGAAGGGCAGGGTCTCCGGCCAAACAGAAGAGAGAGTAGCTGTAAACACCCAGAGTGCCCCTCCTGGTGTTTACCACATGAATAGAAATCCTGCTGATAGTCAAAAATATTTGCAGATGGCAGTGCCTGTAGCTCAGTGGGTAGGGTGCCGGCCACGTATAGCACGGCTGGCAGGTTCGAACCTGGCCTGGACCAGCTAAAACGACAATGACAACTGCAACAACAAAAAATAACCAGGCACTGGGGCAGGCGCCTGTAATCCCAGCTACTTGGGAGGTTGAGGTAAGAGAATCACTTAAGCCCAAAGAGTTGACGTTGCTGTGAGCTGTGACACCATAGCATGCTTGAGACTGCCTCTAAAAAAAAAAACTATTTGCAGATAAGATTAAATCTTATCAATTAAATCTCATGTATTCATATATACATCGAGGTTTTTTGTATAGATGTAGCTAGTCACAGTGGCTGCTTGGAAAAATCTCTTTCCTTTCTCAATTTTTTAAAAATTTAGAGACAAGATCTCACTTTGCCACCCAGACTGGAGTGCAGTAGCACCATTATAGTTCACTGTAACCTTGAACTCCTGGCTTCAAGAGAGCCTCCTGTTTTGGACTCATGAAGTGCTAGGAATACAGGCATGAGCCACCATACCCCATCCCCTCCCCAAGTCTAAACTCTACAAACCCCTGTCACATTCAAGCCAATCCCACTGCTCAGTCTATGTTACTCCCCTGGCACCTCATGCCTCTCTGGGGTTCAGAGGTGGGTCATTCTTTACGAGCAGCCCCCATCCCTTTACTCACTCCAGTGAAATGATCTTCTTACTATCTCCACTTTCCACTACCCCTATCAGGACCACAGAGGCCCAAAAGTAGTTGGGGTGTATGTGGGAAAGTCTGTAGTAAGGGCATGAGGGGTTGTCAAAAACTGTGGCCACTCAGATATTTGTTTATTTTTTACCGTCACACTTCATCTATTCCTGAGTTCTTCACAGTGGCCACGAAATAAAAGAAGAGTACAGTATATGTGAGAAAATGTGAAGGTGAAATACTTGGCCCTTGGTAGAGAGTAAAGAAATCAGACTGGTAAGAAAAGGGCACACCTGTGAGCAAAAGGCATTAGGGCCAGGTGCAGAGTCTGCAGTCAGCCCCACCTCTCAGGGCAGGGGTGTTCTCTATGTGCCCCTACATGTCCCAGACCTCCTTTCTCTACATTATAATCTCATGGGAAGAAAAATATTCACTTACTCAACATAGACACTTCTTAGCAATTACTCAACATAGACACTTCTTAGCAATTAGCATTCAATGTACAGAATAAGCAAGTAAATCATTGAATTCTCTTGTTCTATTTCAACTTACAATGTTACAATGTTGTAACATTTCAATGTTACAATGTATTGGGGGGAGTGGCAGGGAAACTTAAAAGAAAGAAAAATAACGAGGTAATTATGCCCAAGTGTAAACATAGCAAAATATCTTTTTTTAAATATAAATATCCAGTTTTGGATTACTCAATTAAGAAAGCAAATCAGCTGAAAATAAACAGACTGAATGAATTTTCTATGTTAACTCCTCTGAAACTTCCAAAACAGTTATTTCTGGTTATTATAAACTAAAGGTCCTTTGCATAGCATGGACCATTATAATACATGTGACCTAGAAAAAAGCCAGAAAGTCATAATGGGACAGAAATATAGTAAAAGGATGATAGTTAAAAGCAACATAAGTTAAACCTAGAATAAGATACCTAATGCTGCTTATCTTTGTTTATTCATGTTAATTCCCTCAGATTTCATGACCCTAACTTGAGTTGGTGAAATTTTTCCTTATCACTCCATTTCCTTATCCAGAGATGTCTGTACACGGTCGTATTTCTGAAAGAAGGTGCTAACTTAATTGTTCACACTAAGAGTTAACACTGGTTAGAAGCAAGGTACAGAGAGGAGATGACAGCTGAAAGAATTGCTATGTTTCTGCGGCTTTAAAAAAACAATCCATGCTGTATGAATTAAAACCATGGAAAACTATCATGATGTCTAAATATTTAAAAGGAAATATTATGCTTCACAGAGGTCATTCTGGCACAGAAGTTGGACTGTTCCATGTCTGCCCTTAAGAATCCAAGACATCAGACCCTTGATGTCATTCTTGTAAGATTATAACACTCTACAATTTTGACTAACTTATTTTTATGAGACTCAGGCCTGATGCTCAAGTACTTACATTGCATTATTTCATTCTTTTAAATTAACACCAAGACTTTCTTTCCTATGACTAAAAAGAAATTATGCTGCCGTGGTAAATAAAATATATTTAAAGTATAGTAATTTGAGTTCAACTCCTAAAAATTTTATGGGGCTGGGAGGAAATTAATACTGGCGTTTTGATATTAACAAAAATGTTAAAGGGCTTTCCGTGAAAATCACAGAAAAAGCCTACACACTAAACATCCATGCCTGCAGGAAACATTTCCTTCTTTAAAGCCAAAATTAATGCCTGAACATTTTGCAAATGTTTGCAGAGCAGAATTTATGAACAGATCTCTTAGCTTATGCTAAGAACAAAATGATGATATTTTTACCCCACCTCATAGCCAACAAATACAAACCCTGTGATGTGTAAGGAACGGCAGTTCATTAGCAGAAAATGTTATTTGCTAACCTATCATTAACACTATTTCCATCTCCCACTGTTCTCCGCAATCTGCACTTGTATGTCCAGCAGCCTGTTCGACTTATCTCAAACTCAACAGAACTTACCTTCTGGTCTTACTCTCAAACTGTGCCTCCTACAGTCTTCCCCACCCCCACTAATGCCAACCCCATCCTTTTAGTTGCTAGGTTGAAACTCTGATTACTCCCTTTCTCTCATATCCACGTCCAGTCCATCCAGAAATATTATAGTGGTACATAGAAAATATATCCAGACTCCACCACTTTTCACCACTACCATTGCCACCACCCTGAACCTGACCACCATTATCTTGCACTTGGATATTGCAGCAGCCTCCAGTTGATCTTCTGGGCTTGTCTTCCTAACACTGGGGCTAGTCTGTGCCTTTCAAAACCTAAATCTGGGAGCCACCACAAGCATAGGAATAAAAGTCCCTTACAATTTCTGACTACTGAAAGAACTCAAAGGTGGCCAGAAAGGAGCAGAAGATGGTACGGATACCTGGGGTTTAGAAGACAATGAAGACATAACAAAAGATGGACAGAGATGATAACTGGGCTTCTAAGAACAATTTCTGAAAATCAAACATATAGCCCTAAAATAGAATGTGGACCCAAATACCCAGAAGCACCCACCCTTTGTAAGATTTTTAACAAAAATGAATATGAATAAAGTCAATTGTTCTAAGGGAGTGATAGAGCCAAGAGCCATGTTAGTACCAGCAAAACAGCAGAGTTCCTATAGCATTAAATTATCCTGCAAGAGCTTTGGCACCTAATGATATCTAAAAAGTATGAAACTTCAGCTACAGTTATAGTGTTACAATCTAAAAGAAAACGTACAGGCCCTTCTCCTTCCCTCCCATTCAGTATGAACAGTCTTCATAGTAGTAGACTTTTTTAGATACATCTTCCAGGCCTCAAAGTACTGGAGAGGAAGCGTCCATTCAAAAGCAATTTATCTCAACATACTGCAAATGGTACTAATTTATTTGTCCATTTAAAATATATAAGTTCCACTGGGGGAAAAAAAAAATAAGAAAATGCCATGAAGGCTATGTTAAACAGTTTGATGAAAACATTTCAGATTGTATATGAAACCAGTACATTGTACCCCTTGATTGCACTAATGTACGTAGCTATGATCTAATAAAAAAAAAAAAGATGAAAGATTAAGATACGATATAATTTTGTTTGATCCCCTTTCTATCCCCAGACCAATTTTCCAGCATTCTGAGCTCTGCTCTGTGTCCCAGGACGCTGACCTCTATGGACAGCATCACTGGGTTATTTGCTGGCCAGCTTCCAGGGAGGTTTAGCCAATAGGAGCCACTCTGGGAAAGATCAGACAGAAAGGAAAGAAAAGCAGGAAGAATAATATTGCATCCTTGTTCCTTCCCTGCTCTGGGCTGCTTTTTCTACCAGTGGCTAAATCCCTCCAGTATGATAGCTCCTATCTGACAGCCCTTCCTTTCCTACCCCCAGCTCTCTCACTGGACTGCACTAACACTATTTCTTCTCTTTGGTCCTCCAGATCTAGCAGTGATAGCAGTTTGTGAATAGCAGGAAACTCATGTCACCCTTAACTCTGCCCACCTCTCTGTAAATCCTTTGTTCATTAAAGTCTCTTGAACCATCTGAGTTGAACTCTTATTTCCTGTCAGACCTGGGAATTCAAACCATACACTTGTAAAATCAGCAATCTATCTCTGTATGTGAGCAGTTATCACAATGGTTATTCATTTTCCAGAGTAATTCTTTCACACCAAGCACTCACTGCTCCTGAGCGCTTGTTTCTCAGGCAGAAATGACACTTTTTAAACTGGTCAGTACCAGAGAATACTGATGGTGGTTCTGAAAGGCAGCTGGCAGAACAGAGGACTGACACTTGCAACTGTCTAGGCAGGAGTATAATACATGCCAAGAATAAAATGTTTACAAAGAGATGCTACTTCCTCCTACTTTTGGGTTTGCTCTAGCTGAGTGCAAGGGATCAAAGTCAGCACTGTATTTTCACACCTAATACCAAGAAGTTGTATCACTGCCTGGGGAAGTTACCCTGTGTGTCACTTCACTTTGCTAGTCTTTCATACCTGAGGATCTGCTTACCACTGCCAAAGGTAGGCAGAAAGAAATTCAACCATCTTGTATTTTTATCCACCTGCCCACCATCCTTCCTTCTTTCTCTGTTTCATCCCTGGATAAGTCTTATGTACTAATGCAAAAGATGAGCAGGATGAGAAAATTCTGCTGTGCTCAGCCTTGTCTGTCTCTTTAGCAGTTCTGAGCAGATTAGCATTTTCTTTTCCACAGGAGAAGACTGGCATATGCTTATAACATAATCTGCTCTGAGCTCCTTCCCTGAATTTTTCTCCTACCAATGCAACGGGATTTGAGGTTAGAATGTTAACTGAAATCACTTGGAGCCTCTAAACACTCTCCCTTGCTGTCACTTGGTGCAAGTAATCTGTATTTCTGTTACTGTATTTCTGATTACTGGGACACTCTTTTGAACAAGAGCTGATGTAAAGAATTCTTCCAGGGGGCTCGGCGCCTGTGGCTCAAGTGCCAGCCACATACACCTGACCTGGCGGGTTTGAATCTAGCCCGGGCCCGCCAAAAACAATGACGGCTGCAACCAAGAAATGGCCGGGCGTTGTGGCAGGCGCCTGTGGTCCCAGCTACTTGGGAGGCAGAGGCAGGAGACTCGCTTGAGCCCAGGAATTGGAGATTGCTGTGAGCTGTGATGCCACAGCACTCTATCCAGGGTGACAGCTTGAGGCTCTGTCTCAAAAAAAAAAAAGAATTCTTTCAGGGGGTTGATAAGAATCGATGTGGCTATGTCAATAAGCCACTCCAATAAGGTCTCCAAACTTCTTTCTCTGCAACCAGCAGGCATTCAGAACTGTAAAGAAAAAGTTGCTAAAATAAAGAAGGTGGTAGATATAGAAAGCAGTGTGCTACACTTCAGCAAAAGTTGGCCCGAGGACCATATAGCTAGCTCTCCTCTTTCATGGTAGAGAAGCCCCTCCACATCAGCTGAAGGCAATCCATAGCATGCAGTCTGAGAGGTAGTGGGATTAGCAAAAGTGGTTCACACTATGTATCCATTTCTTCCTCTCTGTCACCCTTACTTGTCAGCATCCATTTCAAAGTATATTTTATTGGGAAGCTCTATAAGCAGCTGGGTACATATAAGTCAAATGTTAATACTGATACCTTTGGGTAGTAGAGTATGAGTAATTTTTATTTCCTTCCATGTACCTGTGAAATTTTCTGAGTTTTCTACAAATACTTAGGATTTTTGTAATCGAGAAATTTTTTTTTCTTTTGCAATTTTTGGGCCAAGGCTGGGTTTGAACTCACCACCTCCAGTATATGGGGCCAGGGCCCTACTTCCTGAGCCACAGGCGCCACCCTCAAGAAAATTTTTTTAAACAAAACCTCTGTAAGTATTTGGGAATTTCAGTTTTCCATAATGACAAAATTTAAATAATTCTTGAAACTTAAAATCTAAATTACTTTTCTTTGCTTTTGTGTATTTTAAGACTTTTCAATAGTACAATCATTCTATGGATTTTGTTTTAAGTTAGAAAACCATTTAAAATGTGAAAAATGAGAATGCTAAATTGGATTTAATGTGTACATTTTTTTGGTATACATCACAATCTTAACTGAGATAATTTAAGACTCTTCAAGCTCACTATTTTAATATCCTGAAGTACTCCTACTACAAATGAAAAAGAATGCAACTGGCTTTCTTTGTAAGAACACTATGCAGATGATATTATACATAGTTATTTGGCTAAAAGACTAGAGATAAAACAGACTGGTGTTTCTTCCATTACAAATGCTAACCAATAAGAACTTTCCAGTGTAAGTTGATTAATACTTGACATCAGATCCATGGAAAAGAAAGCTAATCATTGCTGGCTGTTAGCTAAAGGAACAGATACACTAGAAACTTGCCTACTACCAGAGGATGACAGTTATGACAGTTTAGTGTCATTTATAGTATTAGAATATCTTTTCTAGGAGACTAGTTTTTCTCATAATCTATAATAGCTGAACATGGGTTATTCACTATCTTGTAGTACTGAATTCTATTAACAGGGAATAGTGGAAACCATAAACGTCTTTATTAGCTTTAGGAAGCCAGTAAAAATTTGAACAAGTGATTCCTTTAAACTCTCCTAATGTAATGGCAAATGATTTATACCAGAGCAATATAATCAACAGGGTGAGGAGTAGAGGGCACACAGAATGGAGCCTTAAATATTTCTTAAAGCAGCTAAGAGGAGGTATAACCCAGAACACTAAAAATGCCTTCTTGTTCAATACACTAAATCTTAAAAATATCAATGAAGAAAGTATAAGGCAATGCAAAGTATATTTTTCAATGTAGAACTTCACTAGCATTCTTTTCAGAAATAAGTTCAAAGATTCTAAAGGTTCAAAATGTCTGCTAAAACCACAAGACCAATGAAAAATGCAAGAGAAAAAAGGACAATTTTTTTATTAGAACTGAGTAAAACATGGTTAGAAGCTGCAGAAACCACTGCTTGAAACAAATTAGAGAAAGGCAATTTTATTAATAAAACTAATGTCAAATGTTAGAACAAGATTCCAAAAGCTATGGAAGTCTTGGGAGGTCTCTATTTACAAAAAGGTCTGGCTAAATAAGAGGCACCATATCACCACCACAAACAAGTTTATGGTTCAGACTACAATAAAACTTTAAAAGCAATGGGGGAGGGGAAAGTCCTAACATACAACCCAATTGTTAATAGAGCACTGTCTGGAGACTTTAATTAAACAGAAGTGTCAAGTGCTCCTCTCAAAACCTCTTGTAGTTGTAGACCTGAACCAGAAAACAGTGAAGACCATTTAAAAGAAGAGTCTAGGGACTGAGAGAACAAATGACTATACCCTAGGGTGGTAATTATACTGTGGGAAGTTAAAAAAAAAAAAAAAAAAAAGGGCCAGACTGAAGGGCTCCAAGAGGTACTTCAAAACTAGCTAATCATGGCAAGAAGATTATCTGTGGGGGCAGCACCTGTGACTCAGCGAATAGGGCGCCAGCCCCATAAAGCGAAGGTGGCAGGTTCAAACCCAGCCTCGGCTGAACTGCAGAACAAAACAAAAAAATAGCCAGGCATTGTGGCGGGTGCCTGTAGTCTCAGCTACTCCACAGGCAAGAGAATTTTGCGAGTTGGAGGTTGCTGTGAGCTGTGTGACACCACAGCACTCTACAGAGGGTGATAAAGTAAGACTCTGTCTCTATTAAAAAAAAAAAAGTATCTGTGAAAAGGTTGGGGGGAAGGGGAAAGATCCTGGGCTTTAAAGGCAAGAATAAACAAAAGCACCTGCTAATTACTAGATACCACCATTACACATGGCCAAGGTCTGAATGTTTATGTCACCCAAAATGCACAAGTTGAAATCCTAACCCCAGGTGCTGGTATTAGGAGATAGGGCCTTTTGAAAGGTAATTAGGTCATCAGAGTAGAGCCCTCATGAATTATTCTTAATAAGAATAATGACATTATAAAATAGGCCCATGGGAGGTTGTTTGCCCCTTTCACCATGTGAGGATGAAGGGAGAAGGCGCCATCCATGAAACAGGAAATGGGCCTTCGGCAAATACAGAATCTGCCCGTTCCTTGATCTTGGATATCCCAGCCCCCATAACTATAAGAAATAAATTGGGTAGTTTGTAAACAAATTGGGTATTTTTTGGCAATAGCCTGAACATACTAAAAAATGTGCCTACATGTTGGGAACAATGTTCCAATGAGGTCAAATATGAGTTTACTATCTCCAATTCAGCACAGATCCTTCAGAATGCAGAAAATGGGCTTCTGCAGTTGGTAAACTACTGTGCTGGAACCACCCTCAGTAAGGCATGGACAGGCAAAATGAACACTTGGGTTCTCCTTCCAACAGTCCTATGTTACAGGAGAAATCATCCACCTATCTAAGCTTTACCTTCAGCTGAAAAATAACTGTTCTCCCCTGACTTCAAAGTACGAGAATATAAAACAGGAAAACACATGTGAAAATGCTTTAAATAAAATCACATTGTATGTGCACAGCATTTTACCATCTGAAATGTAGTTTAACTGACACGTATACAGGCTACATAAATGGAAGTTGTCCCTTCAGTTAGAGTCCTTACGCTTTATTAAAAAAAAAAAAAATCAGGGAAATAGGTGGAGATGTGGCGGGGAGATTGAGCCTTTCAGCAGTGAGAGAATAGACTTCTAGACCTGGGAGACTGTAGTGTCTGGGACCCACAACCCGTCTTCCATTTGGAGGTCCAGGCCCTCCCACTGTGGAGTACCATGGCATCCTGGTACCCAGTGGCTCCCAAGCCAATAGCAATCTGAACCACTCTCATCCAGCTCTGGAGACCATGGCCTGCCTCCTGCATGGCCTGACTGCAGGCCTCACAGAAAAGGAGAGTCCTGCAAAATGGGGGTACATAAGACTTAAGCCTCCTGATTCCTGCTCTGGAGCCCACCAGCAGAGGTTGCCCAGAGGGCTAAAGGAGACCCACAGAATCTGGCTTTGGCGCAGTCATGTGACCTCCCCGCTGCTGGCTACAGCCTTCCTCTGCAGAAGCTGCCTTACATGCCCTTGAGGAGACTGAAGCTCTTCCCAGTTGCTCAACCCTGATGGACATGGAGTACAACATAGCCAGCCAGTGGTCCTAAGGAGGCTGGCCAGGGCTTTGCAGTCTCTGCTCTGAGAGGTTCTATTTGCTCCTCATTGGGATTTTTGGACTCAACAAGTTTAAAAAAAAATGGTGAATTACACTTTTTCCCCCAAACTTTATGATTGCTAAGGCCCTTACAGTTCTAAAAATTATGACTTCTTGGTCAAGTGGCTTTGGAGTCACCAACTCTCCAGTTCTGCGTTTTCTCATATAAGAGGTAAGGATGTATCTGTACCGAAGGTATATGTTACTAGATGAACCTACTTCCTCCATGAAGGAGAGGATGCTGGGTGCAGGCTCAGGCCCACAGCCTGTCAGACAACTACTGCCCCGGCCCAGCAACAACAGTAATGTCGGTTTTACTGAGCACTTAGTGTCTGCCCCACACCACTCTAAGTGCTTCACAAGTGGTTTCTCCTTTAATCCTCAGAAATTCATGAGGTGCTTTCACAGATGAGGAAAACAGAGCATAAAGCGTAAGTAGTTTGAATGCCCAGGTTACACAACTAATATGTAGAGAAGTTGGGATTCAAACTCAAGCAGTGAGCACCTTCTAGAATGCTGTGGAGTTCTATTCCCCAGCTAAGCCATGGCTTACTGAGTTAGTTGCAAAGTGTTTTTATGCTGGTTGTGTTACTGTAATTTGTAATTTAATTAAATGTTATATATGTTCATAAGCAAGTGAAAACAAGTATTGTTTTTATGAAAACTAAGTTAGATGCTTAGAAGACTAAGGTGAGTCACTTGTAAAAGCTGCCATGTCCTATGCTGAATAGAAGTGGTAAAAAGGGGAGAAAAGGGGGGCAGCCCCATATGCTGGAGGTGGCGGGTTCAAACCCAGCCCTGGCCAAAACCTAAAGAAAAATAAAAAAAATTACAAAATTTTAAAAAAGGGGAGAAAAGCTATGGAATTAGATATGAGGAGACTATTACAACTTTAGAGAAAATCATAAAAATCCAAATAAATTCTGCATGCAGATTGAAAAAAATAAAAACGGAAAAAGGGAATAGCTTTAAAAGATAAAAAACATACCCTCCTAAATAAATACATTAAATCTTTTAAAATATTTAAAAAAATCAGAGAAATACCCAAATAAAGGTACCCTTAAAAAACATACCCTCCTAAATAAATACATTAAATCTTTTAAAATATTAAAAAAAAATCAGAGAAATACATTTGTTTTAGGAAAGACTGTCATGTAAAAAACAAATGATTATACTTAGAGTGGTAATCACTGATATACTGTAATGGAAATAGATGGTGTAGAGTCCCCAAAATGCTTTCAAAATCAGGGTTTAAGAACTTCTGGAGACATGAGGAGTTGGGAAGGAAAGGGGTAAAACAGAGGTCATTAGAATACTGTAAATATTCAATGTGATGAGCATAATGTCCAAAGCAATTCACTCATAGTGGCCCACAAATATTAGTGGACATCTGTTGGTTTTAACTGACCTCCATTCACTTGTCCTTCTGGGAAATGACAACTTTCCCAATGATTTCCATCTTGATGATACAATAACCAAGGCCAAGACCCAATCTACTCCTGAGGAATACACTATCAGTAGAAAATAGGATTAAAAACTATTGGAGAGGTTAGTTCTCCTACTTCTAGAGAATACTGTCTATCAAGTCCAGCTAGATCCCTGAAGCTCCTCTGGATCTGGTCCATTCTGAGGCCTGGCTCTTTAGCATTACTGTCAATTCTGGAAGCTAAATCACATCCTTCCAGTGATCTCTTTTATAAAAGAAGTCACATTTTAGTTTCTACTGCTTACATCCAAAGAACTCTGTAGATCATTAGCTATTGAGTCCAGAAGAATCCATTTTCTTAAGGATTTGGAAGATAGAACTTAATTTGATTGGCAAGTATTTAAACTATTAATTTTATGGTAAAATAAAGTTGTATATCATGAAGTAGAATATAAAATTCATGTAAAATGTCACAATACTATTTTTTTGAGAGTTTTAAAGATATCCTTCCTCCTATTTCTCATCCTTCCTTCCCCATACAAGTTCTTTAGAGATGGGTTTAAAAAGTGGTAGTATGGCATAAACTTTCCTCAATTTTTGGGATCTACCCCTAACCAGATAAAAGCTCTAGGGAAAGTTATTTAACTTCCTTGAGGCTCACTTTTCATACTTTTAAAATAGGATAGTAGTACCTACCTTTAGTGTTGCTGTCCCAAGAGATAACACAGGGAACCACTCAGCACTGTTCTTCACACACTTTTATTAGTCACAGCAAATAAAGAGAATTTGGTTAATAAAACTAAAGCAAGCCAACTGTTCACAAAAATAGCTGCAACAATCCCCACCATCTCTAAAAGAGACAGTCCTATGCAGTATTGCCCATCCACAGGAGGTATCTGTTTCAAATCCCTCAAATCTAGCTGACCTGTGACTTGCTTTGACCAATAGATTGTGGCAGAGTGACACTGTGTGACTCTTCAGCCTGTCAAGAAGCCTTATAGCTCTCACCTTCTTGGAACAAGGTGCCACCATGTGAAAAAATTTGGTCTAACTAGCTGCTGGAGGAAAAGATCATGTGGAACTCTGAGAGATGTCACAGCTCACCAAACTAACTCCAACTCAAGTTTTCAGATCACTGCAGCAGCCACATTAGTGACCTCAGGCCAGGCAACCCCAGCAGAAGAACTGCCTTGCTCTAAAGAGAAAAAATAAACTGGTACTTGTTTTAAGTCACAAAGTTTTAAAGTGGGCTACTCCTCAGCAATAGATAACTGATAGACATGCTTCATCAATTATCATATTTTTATGTTTTCCATTCTATATGCATTTCCTAAAATTTCCTATAACAAACTCTAAAGGCCCAAAGTCCACAACCAAGGAGTAACTGTGTCACAGCCAGATGTGGTTACATTTCTCATTCTTTGTGGCTTGATCAATGTTTCTAATTCCATATAAACATTAAATTGTATCTCTGTTAGAACTTAGGTGATAGGGGAAGGAATACACTTCACAGGAAAATAAATGAAAACTTAAATGAAATTAATGTGGAAATTTGCTAAAATTATCATTGGTAGAACAATGATACAGGTGCAAACATAGCTGAATTGAAATTGAAGTTAACTGGCTAAGAAAAGAAAAAAACGCAACAAAATTGCTATAACTTGTCAATAACTAAAATTCAAAACAGCTTATCTCCTTTACCAGTTTTTGTGCTTGGCATTTTCTTCCATATACCTAACTATGACCAATGGGCGGCACCAGTGGCTCAAAGGAGTAGGGCACCGGCCCCATATGCCAGAGATGTTGAGTTTAAACCCAGCCCCGGCCAAAAACTGTAAAAAAAGAAAAAAAAAAAAAAAGATGACCCAAATCCTCTTTTATTTGTTTCTTTTCTTTTCTTTTTTTTTTAATAATTTTATTGAATCATAATTATGTACATTGGTGCAATCACAGGGCACGATTCATATACATTCAGAAATATTTTGATCATACTGTTACAGATATCCTTCATGGCATTTCCTTGATCACT
>CAUYON010064245.1:0-20054 GCA_963573935.1 Arctocebus calabarensis | reverse complement strand
CGCCTGTGGTCCCAGCTACTTGGGAGGCGGAGGCAGGAGACTCGCTTGAGCCCAGGAATTGGAGGTTGCTGTGAGCTGCAATGCCACGGCACTCTATCCAGGGTGACAGCTTGAGGCTCTGTCTCAAAAAAAAAAAAAAATAAATAAATAAATAAAAATAATAATAATAACAGGCCAGGCATAGTGGCTCATAACTGTAATCCTAGCACTCTAGGAGGCTAAGGCAGGAGGCCAGGAGGTTGACACTAGCCTGGACAACATAGCAAGACACTGTCTCAAAAAAAAAAAAAAAATTGCTCGAGCTTAAGAGTTTGAGATTGCTGTGAGTTATGACTCCACAGCACTCTACTCAAGGTGACAGAGTGAGACTTTCAAAAAAAAAAAACTAGAAAGGGCCAGGTGCAGTGACTCACTCCTGTAATCCTAGCACTTGGGAGGCTAAGGGGGGTGGATTGCCTAAGCTCACAGTTGGAGACCAGCCTGAACAAGAGCATGACCCCATCTTTAAAAATAGCTGGGCATTGTGGCGGGTGCTACTCGGGAGGCTGAGGCAAGAGAATCGCTTGAGCCTAAAGGTTGCTGTGAGATATGATGCCACAGCTCTATGCTGAAGATGACAAAGTGAGACTCTGTCTCAAAAAAAAAAAAAAAGAAAATTGAAAAAATATCTTCCTTTTATTCGGTAAAGGCAAACTTTGAAATAGTAAGCATTAAATTAACCACAAAGTTAAAAACAGTTGCTCACTATAAACTGCTAATTTCAGCAAAATATTTTATCTAACCAACCAAGCCCAAGAATAGCATAAAAGAACTCCACCACTCACCTTATCTCTTCTAGCCTGTGTCTCAGGGACATAGCAGCAGGGGATTAAGTGAGGCTTTATAACTCTTTCCTCTTGAAAACTCCGCCCACTCAAAGATTCCACTGGCTCATGGAACAATTGTTTGTTGAATTCTCCTTTGTGCCTGTTAATGTTTTAGGCCTTGGTTTTTACAAAGATAGACATGACAGCATTCCTGCACCTTGAGTGCTTACATTCTATGAGCAGTGTAAATATACGTATATGAAAAAGGAATTCTGGGAAGGTAGGTGACTAGTAGCAACCCTCAGCAGTGGCTCCTGAGCAGAGGAAGAAAAACTGGGTGGGAATCGGACTCTACGAAGCCAAAGACGAGGAGCTGAGCCAATTCCAAGGAAGAGAATTCAAGAAACCAAATTACGGGTACAAGGCCTATCAACTAGAGGACAGGAGACCCCTCCCCCAAGCAGGGGGCCCGCCACAGGCTATCTGCCAACAAGCAGGGAACAAAAAACTTCTCATTTTACCTTGCTGGAGAAAGCCGCTAAAGTCCAAGTCTTTTTCTCTGGGGAGGTCCCGCTTATGATCCTAAACATCACCCCACCAGGCATAAAATTAAACAGATATTTCCCACACAAGTCCAAACTCCCAGTCCACCCTTCCCCCTCACGTGGTGGTCTGAAGTTCTGCCCCCTGCAGAGCACAGAGTGTTTGGTCTTGTCCTGAGAAATCTGGGCATAGTGTGGGCCACCAACCATCATGACGGAATCTGTGACTTAACAGGGAAGAAAGAGGATGTGGGAAGAAAGGGACACTTGGTGGGAGGAAGAGCAGTCCCCTGTTTATGACTATGCCCGGCCAGTGGTAGTGTTGACCCTCGGTTTGGGCTGTTTCTGGCAGGACGCGGTGCAGAGCCCCCAGCTCTGACAGCACCCACAGCAGGAGTGGTTGCCCGTGTGGACTGAGTTCTGCAGACAGGGGTGGTCCCCAGGTCCTGCTGGCCTGCAAGCAGAGGCTTGACAGCATGGACTGCGACCTGAGATCAAAGGCCTGATCCCCTGATTCCAACAGAACTCTCAAGCAGTGGCTTACTGGGTGTGAACCAAGACTGAGGGCTAGGGTGTGGCCGAGGCTTACCAGGTGAGGACTGAGACCTGCCGGCAGAGTGCGGTGTCCCGACAGAGCCTGTGAACAGAGGCTTGCCAGGCAGTGGACTGAGACTGGCAGGCGGGATCGTGGTCCCCTGACTCCAGCTGGTCTGGCAAGCAGAGGCTTGTTGTGTGTGGACTGAGCCCAGAGGGCAGGGCTGGTGCCCTGACTCCAACAGAGCCTACAGACAGAGGCTTGCCAGGCAGTGGACTGAGACTGGCAGGGGGCCGCATGGTTCCCTGATCCCAACTGGTCTGGCAAGCAGAGGCTAGTTGGTTTTGGACTGAGACCGGTGGGTTGGGGGCATGGCCTCTGGCTCCAGCTGGGCCTGTGAGCAGAGAAGTAACAACAATGTGGACTGAGTCTGACTGGGTGGGAGTGGGGATCCCTGGCTGCAATTGTGCTGTTGGAGATCCTTGAATCCCTCTCTGTTGGGCAGGGTTTACACTGCCTGAGACAATTTGCTTGGAACCCATGTCTGGAGCTGTCCACTCGGGGACATTCTGAGGTTGACCTTAGAGCTCTGTAGCAGAAAAGACCTGAAGGGTGGGGGCTGGGTGCTGCAGCTATTTGTATCTCTTCACAGTTGAGATATAAACCTAATACTATGGTTTCTTAGAATAGGGTAGAGGTTGGCTGATATCAAACAGAACTAGCTTGTGCTATCTCACCAAGTGGGTCATCAGAGTCTCTGGATAAAACTCTGACAGAGGCCTTTGTAAGGTTGTAGGAGACAAGCCACAATTACAAAGCCTAGCACTTTGGTAAGGTGCTGTCTCTACTACCTGGGAACCCCAATTCGATCTAACCCTACCAGTTCTAATAACCAAACAGTGGACAGTAAACATGATGCGGACCCAACAGAAGGACTCTGGCAACATGAATAACCAGAGTAGATCACCCCCCAAGGAATGACAAAGGAGATATAACTGAAGATGCTATACATAGACAAAGGGCTGAAATGTCAGAAATAGAATTTAGACTATGAATGACATATAAGATGAACAGAATAGAAGAAAAGTTAGAAACTGAAATCCAAAGAGTAGTTCTAAAGTTGTCTCAAGAACTTAATGAATTCAAAGACAAAGTCACCAAAGAGATAGACACAATGAGAAAAGAGATGGCAGAGCTCAAGGAAATGAAAAAGTTATTTGAGGAGCTCCAAAATACAGTAGAATCCCTTAGTAATAGAGTTGGCCACGTGGAAGAAACGATCTCTGAGAGTGAAGACAAAATTTTTGAACGTTCCCAAATGCTCAAAGAGGCAGACAGATGGAGAGCAAACTTGATCATTCACTGAGAGAGTTGTGGGACCACTCCAAAAGATCAAACATTCATCTTATATGAGTTCCTGAAGGAGAAGAGGATGGTCCTAAAGGTACAGATGATCTATTCCAAAATATTATTGAGGTTAATTTGCCAAGTATTGCAAGACATACAGAAATTCAGAAAGTAGACAGTTTCAGAACCCCACCAAGACTCAATCCAAATAAAGCATCTACTAGACACATTGTGATTAACTTTGCCAATTTTAAGATGAAGGAGAGAATTCTGCAAGCAGCCAGATGTAAGAAAAGCATCACGTACAAAGGGAGAAATATCAGAATGACTGCAGATGTTTCAGCTGACAATTTTCAACAGAACAGGATGAAAAGTTTCATTGAACTTTAACCTCCTAAAACAAAACAACTTTCAGCCCAGGATCTGGTATCCAGCTAAACTGAGTTTCATTTGTGATGGAGAAATCAAATACTTTAATGACATAGACATGTGTAAGAAATTTGCCATAACTAAACTACCTCTCCAGGATATTCTCAGACTCATCCTCCACCATGACCAGTGCAATGTTCTACCTCCAAAGTAAACTCACCCCGAAATTTTTGAACAAAACCCAACTTCCACAATGGTAAAAGGATTCAAAATGTCCACTGGACATCTGAAAATCATGACACCCAAAATACAACCAGGCTTATCAATTCTCTCAATTAATGTGAATGGTTTAAATTGTCCTCTAAAGAAGCACAAGCTGGCTGACTGGATACATAAACTCAGACCAGATACCTGTGGCTCAATGGACTAAGGCACCAGCCACGTACACCTGGGCAGGCAGGTTCAAATCCAACCTGGGCCTGCCAAACAACAATGACGGCTGCAGCCAAAAAAATGTCCGGGCACTGTGGCAGGCGCCTGTAGTCCCAGCTACTTGGGAGGCAGAGGCAGGAGACTCGCTTGAGCCCAGGAATTGGAGGTTGCTGTGAGTTGTGATGCCACAGCCCTCTACCCAGGGTGACGGCTTGAGGCTCAGTCTAAAAAAAAAAAAATAAATAATTTAAGCTCCTCTAAAAAAGGTCTGCAAAGAACACTGTGACTAAAGTTTAATAACTCTACTTTTCAGCAAGAATTATTTTATGTCTTGCCAGAAGAAATTTTTTTTTTTTTTTGAGACAGAGTCTCAAGCTGTCACCCTGGATACAGTGCCGTGGCATCACAGCTCACAGCAACCTCCAATTCCTGCCTCCGCCTCCCAAGTAGCTGGAACTACAAACGTCTGCCACAACATCCAGCCTTTTTTCTTTTTGGTTGCAGCCGTCACTGTTGTTTGGCAGGCCAGGGCTGGATTCGAACCCACCAGCTCAAGTGTACGTGGCTGGCACCTTAGCCCGTTGAGCCACAGGCGCCACGCCAGAAGAAATAATTCTTAAAGAGCACCTTAAATTCCACAATTTTGAGGTTTACAAAGAATTTACAATTATACAAATCTTAAACCACAATGCACCTCACCTTTGGAGAATAGCATGTATCCTTTTTAAATTCAGATAACTTTAGGTTGGCACTATCTTCTTTTGGTAGCTTCAAGATTTTTTCTGGGCTTTGAGTTGGCTAAATAATTTTTTAAAAATGAAAAGACAGAACAGACCAAAGAAGAAAAAGATAAGAAGCATACTGGTAATAGAACAAGTAATTTTTATGGCTTTGTTTTAGCTGATATGGTTCTGATATTCTATTATTGTTTACAAGATATTACAAACTTTCAAGCTGAATTACACATTTGCATATCCTGATGGCAAAAATGGATTGCCTCTTAGCAATAGAAATTTTCTCTATTTAGATAATTTACAAGCACAATAGTGCTTAAGAGCTAATAGGGTAAAACCTCCATAGTTGACCACCTTCCTACACTGACCTAATTTCATAGACTGGATATGCATCACATGAATATATGAATAGAAAAGGCTTAGTTCCTCATGTTGACCACCTCCATGTGTTGACCAGTTTGTTACAGTCCCTTACAGAGATTCTACTGTATATTAACATTAAAGTACCACCACTATTCCAAGCAAGGTAGAAAAGGCATTTAAAAATGTATGCATTTAAATGCTAAGACAAGTACTATAAACCCTGAATATTTCAGGTGAAAACAATTTTCTCAATCTTTCCTAAAATGGGTACCTACTGCTCAAAAGTTGGATGGATAAACTGTTATTGGACAGATAAACAGGTTCTCTCTTTGACCCTATGTTCTGTTCTCATGAAAATTGCTTATTTCTAATTCTGCAACATTCCATTCCGGGCCCTGTTGAAATGAACATCTCTCCCTCCCTATATCTCCCTAAATACCTGCATTTGCCACATGAGTATAACAGCTACCTTACTATTTTTTAAACTTTGATGGAGTATAAATCCTCTTCTTTTTTTTTTAATCTTTAGATGGACTCTATATTTGCTAAATCCTCAATTTTATGACAATAAGTATAACTCACAGAATGTCCACCATTGAAGCGGCCTGGCAATCTTCTTCCAGGCATCTTCGGTCTATTTGCAGTGAGATGTAGCAAGTTTTCTGAGGAAGCTATGTCATCAAAATTTATAACATCTAGAGAATAAAAATAAACATTACTTATATAACTGTACTCTTAAAAGGTAAAAAATAATGTTTCAGAGTTTGGACAAACTATAAATTAAAAAAAACACCACTACTTTGAAGGACTCACAAATTGACCTGTGCTTTTCATATGCATTTGGAAAACATATGCCCTTAAAAAAAAATTCTCTTTACCTGATACATTTTATAGTTTTTGATTTTATTAATATAAAGTTACATTTTCAACAGACTCAGATGTCAACAAAAATTTCTTAAAGATAAATCTATACTATAAATTGTACAAGAATAAGCTGTCATCTTAAATTCTTGCTTATAAAAAAAAGTTCTTAAACTCATAATGAATTACCACATCAGAAAATTTGTATGTAAAATTTGTTTTAAACTTCAAGTAGTGGACTAACATTCAAATATTAAGGATTCAACTGTATCTGCCACCTTGCTGCAATATATTTGCATTTCTCAATGTTAAGCAAATGAATGATTTAATGTGCTTTTATTTATGTATACATGTATGTATGTGTACAGCATGTTACAGCTGATACTCAAAACTTTACAGTTCGCTGCACCTCTGCTTAAACATTACCATGTTCAGGAATCATAAAATAGTCCTAAATCTAAGAGGTAAATCAGATAGCAAGGAAAAATGTTGCACAGATTACCAACTTGCTTCCTTGCCATCAAAAGCTGAATGTCTTTTGATGGAATAACTTGGGTTTAAAGATAATTCCAAGTAATTCATATCTCTGAAACAATGGCATGCTTTTGTCTGGACGATTTAGAAAATCTTGCTAATTTCTTTAACTCTGAAGCCCAGATATCTTATATATGACACAAAAACCCTGAGAACTACAGATAGTTCCATTGTCGATATAATCTTCCTTTAGCCCAGATTCCAAACTCAGCATATTAACCACAGCCATAATGTTCTAGGTCTGGATTTTATTGTTCACATTACCCTTTGCCTATCTAACATGGATTCGGATGTCCCAACTGAGTTATTTTTTATTTCTTAAAAGAGATCTGAAGATACACAACATTACTATCCTTAAAGTTTATTCATCAACTTTCATAGACAAAGTAATTTAGAGAATTTTTTTAAGGGATGGAGGACACAAAGGTTAGAGAAAAAGAGACATCGCTATTTGGCAATATGCATTTTATAACAACTAGAAGTTTATTTGTTGACTACTGTTAGATTTTTTTTTCCATCAGTTAGTTTGTGTGTACTATCTTTGATCAAGTCACTAAGCTAATTCATCAAATAGACGTTCTAGTATGCTCAGTTTAATTTTTGAGTCTTTGTTTAAATATCTATAAGTAATTATAAAATATAATGAACTATAATAAGATATAAGTGACTTTAAAGGAAAATGCATCATAAATCTGGAGGCTGAATTTAAGTATGTATTTAAATGTCTTTATTTGCAAATACAAATAAATCAATGTTTAAAAAGATGTTTAAAATATGTCAAGTTTGAAGGGTTAAAAATTACTTTTCACACTGATAAGTTTTCATTGACAATGTACAAAATAAACCTTAAGAAGTACAATCCAAATCATTTTGGCCTGTAGAGATTATTTTCAAATGCATATTTAAGCAACTTGCAGAAATAAAAACAAACAGAGTAACATTAAAGAAAAAAGATAAAGAGAAATAAAACGCAAAGGGTAAATAAAACATAGATTTACAAAATTATACACCATGCTCATGTGAAATACCTTCTGTATGGCCAGTTTTGGGCTACAACACTAAGACAAATGACTTTACTATTCTAAAACTCTCTCAGGTTCTCCATTTAAACCATTAGGTTAGTAAAATGGAACACTGCACATCTTGGACTCAAGACTTATCTAACAGGTTTGAAATTTACTAAGAATGATAACAAAGGATTTACACCATACATGTTACATAAAAAGCATCAAAATCACTTAACTCTCGGAATCACATTTGTCTCTCTACCAACCACTCAAAACTTTTGCATGTTGCTAGACATGAATTTTTAAAAATCAAAATGAAATATTCAATTTAAGGAGAAAAATAAACTGATTTTTCTGGCTGCCAATTTAAAAAAAAAAAGTATCTAATACTAAATCAGAAAAAAATTTCTAAAATGAATTTCATTTATTTAAAAATGGAAAACCAAAAGGGTTAGAATAAATACACAGACAAACATGTACACTTTTGGTAAAATTACAAAGAAAAATCAATGTGTACCACCTATTTATACTGAAAATATTATTTTAATTTCTTTCATAAATTTTCATCTTACCAAAATGGAGAAGGGTAGAATAATTTCCTGACACGTAAGAAGGGAAACATGGCAAACAGGCTAGGAAACAAAATCTGGAAAGAAAAGTCAAGGATAGGAATGTCTAGGAAAAAGACTTAAACCAAAAAAATTATTTTACAAAGCAAGAAAAAGGAACAGTTGTAGAATGAATAGAACCATTTCAATGTTCAGCTTTTAGCTATTATAGGTTATCTAAACTTACATAAGGTGTGTATTAGATTTTAGATTACTTTGTATTTCAAAGGGACAAATTAAGATTAGTATTAATTTCAGTATACATGAAACTAGAAAGAAGCCTTGTTTTTAGTATTTACTGAACACTAAGACAGCTTCCAAAAGGATGGTTTAGTGTTCAGAGTAATAAATATATTAATATCTCATAAGGTAGTTACAACTAAAATTAAATCACCTTTTAGTACATGATGGTAATTACAAGGAAAGAGGTAATTTTAATTATATGGGTATCATAAAAAAAACCCAAATATTTTAAATATCTCATTATAAAACTGACTTAATATATACATAAATTCACTAATGCCTCATATGATATTCATTCTCTATAACATTATATGATCAAAGAAACTATTAGAAATTTAGTATTTTTTTAAACTGTAGTTTAGATAAAGGGTTTTATAGTATATGCTGTTCAAAAGGCATTTTAGTTAAAAAATCCAAGCACGAATTCTTTCTGGAAGAAATAAATGAGTAGATATTGGGAAAGTGATTCAAACAAAAATAGATCATTACCAAATAAAACTGAAGAGAATGTTTCATTATTTAATAATGAATACATGTGGATCAAAAATGTATATTTCTCTAAAATTTCCTTTTATTCACTAATTTATCATAATAAATAATTAAAAGAGGTAAAATACTAAAGGAAACTTCATCAGCAGGCCTTTCTCAATGTAATAACTATGTCATTACTAAATTTTCTAGCATGAATTTTAAGACTAATTTGAAAATAGTTTTACTGTTTAGAGAATTTACTATGGTAGAAATATTTGGACCATGTAAAGTTTATAAATAATTAGCGGCAGAAAAGATTTTCCTTAAACCAGTTTTTGAAGAAGTATTTGAAAACTATTGGTTAAATGTGGTTCCTACCAGCTTTGCAATTTATAGTACTCTATTATATTATTAGAATATATAGGAGGAAACTTAGAAGTTGTTTCATGTCATTAAACTTTAGAAAAAAGAAACCTCTCAGTTCTTGGCATGTCTTGTTCTTGCATATACAAAAGTCAGAGTGTGTATTTATATACATAATTATTTTTATATATAAACATACACATAAATGTTTATATGTGGCTTTATAAATTGGAAAATTATATCTAAGAATAATCAGGGATTTGTATCCTTTAGAGCAGAAATAGAACAAGATGGGTTTAACAGTGCAGAAGGAAGGGAAGAAGAAAAATAACATTTATAATAGCTCCCACATCAGGTCTTCTAGTAAGTATGGTGGATATACTGAATCATTCAATTGTTTGTTGAGCAAGAAAACAGATGAAGAAAATTGCTATGATTAATTAGCCAATAAATTAAACCCATATTTCTGAACAGCAAAGTCAGTGTACTTTCTGTTATAATACCACTTCACTTCAAATTACTTTAGATAACAATGAAACTCTCAATAAGATGTTGTCCCATGTTTTAATTTTAGGAAACTTACATTAAAAAGTCTAGTTTCATGTCATTTAAAAAGTGTAAAACCTCAAACTAAGCCAAAAATATAAGCTATATCTCAATCTAATAACAAATTTGAGGCTGTAGTTGAGACAAAACCTGTTTTTTTTAATGTGTTAACATTCTCCCAGAAAAGGTGGGCATAAGCTATTTGCTGCCATCAACCATGCCTTTTATTTTGGCATGCTACTGTGCCTACAACACTAGTGAGGATACAAAATAAATATTTGGTATTCAACATGAACTCCATCCCCCAAATTTATATTTTCTGAACTTTTCAGGATGTAAGCATAGGACACTCTAAAAAGGCAGCATAATTAAGCAGAAGAAGTAACAGAATAACAGCTTGGAAGTTAGCTGTTTTCTGGGTAATAACACTCATCATTTCTTGATTATTTCCTTATTTATTTGAAAAAAAGAAAAAGAAATCACAAGTTTTCAAGTCCTGATCTACAAAGCCTCTTTGTTTATTTAAATATGAATATATGAATTAGAGATAGGAATGGGGCCCAAAAATCAAGTAAACAGAACTTTTCAATTATACTTTGAAATTCCTACATGTATTATCTTTACTAGAAATGCAGCAAAACAAAGTTTGTTGGAGAATGTATATGGAAAAAGTTTTGAAGAAAGTGAAAACTTGTTTTAATTTATCTAAATGTGTTTAAATGTCCTGAAAATAATACAAAGCAACAGATAAATACAGATTTTAGATGTTATTCCTTCAGTTCCCAAAAGGACTCAATCAAAATTTAAGATTGTGATAAAAATCCCAGGAAATTGTGAAAATTCAAAATATAATAGCAATTAATTTTTATTTCCAGAGTTAAAATTATAAAAATAATCTGTTTTTCTTCAATTATTACTTTTGAAGACACATTGCCAGCTATATTTTAAATTAAACAGAAGACAATATGAACTGATAAAATTCTCTCTTTTACTATTAAGCTCAATAAAAAGATACAGGATTTTTTAAAAACATGAAGAGTTTTGTTTTTAATTTATTTAACAATAAATAAGGATTAATTTTCACCAGATAAAATGGACTGAAAATGTTTCAGTGGATTTCTCTACAATACAATCAACATCTCAATTCCCAGAAATTAGTGATGAATATATGCTCATTCAGAGCAAGCAGGATCCAAATATAAAGGATCTACAAAATATTCAACTAAAAGACTAAAATGAGGCTCGGCACCCGTAGCACAATGGTTACGGTGCCAGCCACATACACCAAAGTTGGTGGGTTCAGACCCAGCCCAGTCCAGCTAAACAACGACAACTGCAATAAAAAATGTTGTGGTGGGCGCCTGTAGTCACAGCTACTCAAGAGGTTGAGGCAAAAGAATCACTTAAGCCCAAGATTTTGAGGTTGCTATGAGCTGTGATGCCACAGCACTCTACCCAGGGCGACAGCTTGAGACTCTGTCTCAAAAAAAAAGAAAAAAAAGACTAAAATGAAGTCACACTAAGTCAGAGCCTTTGCACTGACAAACTTTGAAAAGAGGAAAGAAAAATAAGGTCACCTGAAAAAAAATGTAATAACACATCGTACAATACAGTGACCAAAAAAAACATCTAAGTGTAACTGGCTCTGAAGTTTAAATGTAATATGAAATGTTAACCCTGAAGTTAAAAAATAAAAAATAAATTAAGACATTAGGATTTTTTGAAGAGTATCACAGACAGCTGGGTGCAGTGGTTCATGCTTGCAATCTCAAAAGTCTTGGAGGCCAGTGTGGGAGATGACTGCTTGAGGTCAGAAGTTTGAAATCAGCCTGAGTTTAAGAGTGTGCCCCTATCTCTACCAAAAATAGAAATTAGACAGATATAATTGTGTATGCCTGTAGTCCCAGCTACTCAGGAGACTAAGAAAAGAAAATTACTTTGGCCCAGGAATTTGAGGTTTCCATGAGGTAGGATGACATCGCTGCAGCACACCACCGTCTAACTGGGATGACAGAGCATCCCGGTTAAACGTTTAAAACTAAAATATACTCATATTTGCCTGATTTGGGTAGTAAGATCACACCATTATGAAGGGACAGAATAATAGATCGACCTTTTTGTGGCATTCCGATTAGTCCTCTGACCATTTAATTCTCTGATTAGTAAGAAACCTATGACCAACAAGAATCATAAAAAATTTATCTACATTATCTCTTTCAAGTTTATTTTTCTACTTTGGCTAATAAATTTTAAACAAATTCTAATTATATAACCTCCACTAAATCTATCCACACACAAACTATATATATATATATTTTATATAGCTCCTGAAAACTATATTGACAACTTTTTTTAATATATCATCTTTGTTCAGGCTGACTTACCTGTTTCCTTAGAGCTCTTTACTATAAATGAATCAAGGTCTACTGATTTTGGTCTAAGTGGCAAGTGTTCAGAATCTAGCTTTGGTTTTGATACTGGTTCATTTTCGAATTTTGATGAAATAGTAGAAACATCCCCATTCATCCTAAAATGAGAAAAACATGTATAAATCACTTATATGTGAAATGTAACTTTTTAAAATTGTGATTTAATGACAGTAAGTATTTTACAGAATATGGATGACTCTGTTCTATAAAAGTATTTTCATAAATGTAAACCTCTACTCTAGACTGATCACAATGAAACAAAAAATATAAAAACATTTTAATGAGTTAATATATTCATTTATTTTCATCTGTGACTAAATTAACATTTAACAGAATTATTAAATAATTACAAAAAATTATAAAAAATACTTAAAAAATTAAACTGCAACAAGAGAAGAATTGATCTGAAAGCAATTGATCCGAAAGCACTAGTAAAGTAATGTTCACACAGCAAGCTATAGGGTGGGAGGGCTAGAGACAGAAGCTAAGTGATCTGTCCCTCAGTGACTTCTTCCTACAACATCTGGGTGCCACATCATGGGGAGAGAGAAAACAGATGCCTCTGACAGTCCTGGTAGCTAAGGCCCACAGCACTACAGGACATCACTCTAATTGGAAAATTTTTAGAGTGTTATCACCTGGGCCAATTTTATTCCAGAAAGCCAGCTCTACAGACTTGACAGTAACAAACTCACCTACAGACAGCAAAAAATGGTGGACTAGAAGCAACCTGCTAACACACTGCTCCCAAGAAACTAGTGAAAGTAGGTAGGTGACTCCGTTTGCATCACTCTATGCAGAAATAGCACTGTGAAATCAAAGAAGCAACATGGGACACAGAGTGGGGGAAAAGGGTGACGGGGGAGATACACACAAGAACAGAGACCATGGGACTCAAGATGAACAGACAGTGCTAAAGTACCGGCTCCCTGGGCTAGTGCTATGTGAACTGAGCTACTGAACGGCTGGCACCCTCTCCTCTACCCCACAGACTTATGGTGGGTTGCACCAGACAGCAAGCGCAGTGGGGATGAGACAGCAGTTAAAGCCATCCTGAGCTCTCAGGGGCACCATACCAGACCTACATTGAGCTAGGGAAGGAGTGCACTGACTTGTGGTTTCTGTAAGTTATACCCAGTAAATTGAATCCAAGAGCTTCCTCCCTTGAGCATAAGGGGATTTGAGCACAGGAACTGACAGGGGCAAAGTGCAGCAGACCTGAGAGGCAGCGGACTATGGCTTCACTTGGGCAAGTCCTGGGAAGTACATGAAGAGCTTTGCAGTTCCAAGGTACTCCATTCCATATGGACCACAACCTGCTGGACCTGGCATCCCAGTGATCCTAAAACCTGCGGAATAGCCCTAAAGCCTTTGGAACAGCCTCCCACTTGGTGGACTCAGGCCTTGCCCTCTAGGCCCAAACTGCCTCTAGAATGCCACTGACCCCACCCTTCAGTTAAATCAGCCCCACCTTCCTCACCTTTCCTCAAGGCCCTGCTCAGACACTCATGCTTCAGGCTCCTCTCCAGTCCAGGCCCTGAGCTTTTCCCAGGGCTTGAAGCTCTGTCTTTGAGCTCCAAGAACAAACACCAGGCCCAAGACACCATCTAGAAGTCTCTGCTGCTGCACTTGAACCCCAAGACCCCATCCCAGAGTCTCCACCAATACAGCAGCACTGAAAGATCTGCTCCCAAGTCCAAAGTCCTGCCAAAGACCCCTAGCTTCAAATCACCAGTTCACTAAGATCTGGTTAGAGCAAAGGCACACAGCCACAGCAACTCATAGAACTCACACCCAGATGCTGCTGTCACTGCTCATACTCCAAGGCTATCTAGTGACCTCCCCTTACTCGAATCAAGCAGGAGATTTTCCAGCAAGGAACTAGATGCAGTGGTTCTCAACCTTCCTAATGCCGCAACCCTTTAATACAGTTCCTATGGGTCGTGACTCACAGGTTGAGAACCACTGAACTAGAGCCTTCTAAACCCATTAACCCTCAGCTGAGAAAAGAAGTCACAGACAAGAACCAGCAAAAGAACTCTGGCAACATGAAAAACCAAACAGATCAATACCCATAAGGCAGTGGTTCTCAACCATCCTAATGCCTGACCCTTTAATACAGTTCCTATGGGTTGGGGCAGCGGTTCTCCCACAGGTTGAGAACCGCTGCCCCAAGGCATCACAATAAAGGGACAGCCAGAAACTCCAATTATAAGGAAATTATTGAAATGTCAGAAATGGAATTCAGTATATGGTTGACAAATAAGACGGATGGAATTGAAGAGAAAGCAAAAAGAAGCCTCTAAAATACTCTAGTAAATTAACAAAAAAAAATCATTAAAGAAGAACTCAACAAAACTAGGAAAGATATAATGGAACTTGAAAAAACTAGAGCGTCATTCTGGAAGTTTTAATATACAGAATGAAGTCCCAGCAACTTAGTAGACAAAGCTAAAGTGACGGAAGAATCCCAGAGTGTGAAGATGAGACTCTCAAGTCATTTAAAGAGGCAGAGAAAACAAGGACAAAAGCAGGGCAACCACTTAGAGAGATATGGGGCTATGCAAACTGAATATATAAATTATAGGTACCCCTGAGAAAGAAGAAGAGAACACTAAAAGCATGGAAAGTTTATATGAAGTTATTATTGAAGAAAATTTCCCTAGCATGCCAGAGATCTGGAAGATTTATAGCAAACAGGACACCTCCAAGACACATAGCTAATTAACCAGGCCAAAGTCAAAATGAAAGAAAAAATTCAATAAGCAGCTCGATGTAAGCAACAGTGACCTACAAGGGAAAACCCATCAGGATAATAGCAGACTTCTCAGGGGAAACCTTAAAGCTAGACGGTGGGGCCCCCATTTTCATCCTCTTAAATAGAACAATTAACAATCTAGGATTTTGTATCCTGAAAAACTAAGTTTTACATTTAATGGAGAAATTAAATCTTTTCATGACAAGCAAACATTAGAACATTTATCACAATGAGACCTACCCTAGAGGAAGAACTCAGATCTGCATTATATACAGATGAGCACCACAGACACCCACCAGGATAAAACTAGCTGGAAAAAACTAGAAGCTAAAGGTCAAAGCAAATACCATAACAGCCTAAAAGACAAATCAAAACAATAATGTTCTACACAAAATGATAAACAGAAACCCATTCTACTTACCAATCCTCTCAATAAATATGAATGGCTTGAATGCCATTAAAGAGACATAGGCTGGCTGCAGGGATTAAAAAAAATACAAGCCAAGTATCTGCCCTCTCCAGGAAACACAACTAATTCACAAGAACTCATTCAAACTCAAGGTAAAGGGATAGAAAACAATATTACATGAAAATGGAAAAGGAAAGCAAGCTAGTGTAGCCATTCTCATAACACATAACATAGACTTCAAATCAAGAAAAATATAGAAGATAAAGATGGTCACTATATATTGATGAAGGGAACAATGCAACAAGGACATAACAATCCTAAATATTTATGCACCCAACACAGATGCACCAAGATTTAAAAGCATATCCTACTTGATCGAAACAAATTATGAAGAGCGGCATGTTTATAGCCAAGGATATCAATACCCCACTAACAGAATGGGACAGATCCTCCAAGCAGAAAATAAAAGGAAACAACAGACTTAAACATGACTCTAGAACAAATGAGCCTACCAAACACAGAACATTCTACTCCCCCAAAGTACTGATATACATTCTTCTCATCAGTTCATGAATCATTCTCTAAAATTGATCACATCCTATACTACACTGCAAGTCTCAACAGATTATAAAAACCAGAAATTATACCAGGTATCTTTTCAGACCACAGTGGAATTAAAATTAGAAATCAATTCCAATAGAAACACTCATTCCTACACAGGGTTATAGAAATGAAACAACCTACTGATGAATGATAGTTGGGTCAAGGAGAAAATAAAGACAAAAATTAAAAGGTTCTTTGAACTAAATGATAATGGGGATACAAATTATCAAAATCTGAAAATACAACAAAAGCAGTCCTGAGAGGAAAATCTATAGTAATAAATGCCCACATCCAAAAGATATATCACAGAAATACAAAACACTATCATTGAATATAATACTATAAAAATCTCTATGCCCATAAAGCTGAAAATGTGGAGGAAATGGACAAATTTTTGGAAACACACAATCTTGCCCAACTCAATCAGGAAGAAATAGAACTCCTGAACAGACCAATATCAAGCACCAAAACTGAAGCAGTAATAAAATTCTTCCAACAAAAAAACTGCAGACCAGATGGTTTTACTCCTGAATTTTACCAAACTTACAAAGAACTTGTATCTATACTGCAGAAATTATTCTGTAACACTGAGAAAGAAGGAATCGTTCCAAATTCATTCTACAAAGGACCTTGATACCAAAGCCAGGAAAAGATACAACAGAAAGAAAAATTTAGAGGCTGATATCTCCTATGAATAATAGATGCAAAGATTCTTAATAAATCTTAGCAAACCAAATTCAGGTGAGCATCAAAAACATAATTCTGGAGGACCAGTAGGCTCCATTCCAGAGATGCGAGGATGGTTCAACATATGCAAATCTGTAAGTGTAATTCACCTCCTAAATAGAAGCAAAACAAAGACCATATGATGGTCTTTCTCTCTCAAAAGAGGGAGAAAAAGTATTTGATAAAATTCACTACCACTGTATGATCACAACACTTTAACAAAATAAGCATAGAAACTTTTTTATATGAAGATACACTAAAGGCCAACAAACACAAAAGATATCATCTAACTCCAGTGAGAATGGCTCTTATCAAAAAGTCCCAAAAAACAAGTGCTGGTATGGATGTGGAGATAAAGGAACACTTACATAGTATTGGTGGGACTGTAAACTACTATACCCTTTATGGAATGTAATATGGAAATATCTCAAAGAACTAACAGTAAGTCTACCATTTGATCTAGCAATTCCACTACTAAGTATTTAGTCCAAAGAAAAAAAAGACATTTTATAAAAAAGACAAATGCACTCAAATGTTTATAGCAGCACAATTCATAATCGTGAAGATGCGGAAATAACCCAAGTGCCCATTGATACATGGAGTGGATTAAGAAAATGTGGATTAGCTGGGTAGTGTGGCTCACGCCTGTAATCGTAGCAGTTAGGAGGTTGAGGCGGGTGGATTGCCTAAGCTCACAGGTTTGAGACCAACCTGAGCCACAGCGAGACCTCATTTCAAAAAATAGCCGGGTGGTGTGGCAAGCACCTGTAGTCCTAGCTACTTGGGAGGATGAGGCAAGAGAATCACTTGAGCTCAACTGTTTGAGGTTGCTGTGAGCTATGACACCATCGCACTCTACTGAGGGCAACAAAGTGAGACTCTATCTAAAAAAAAAAAAAAAAAAAAGTGGATAAAAAAAAATCATGGTGATCTAATATCTTCTGTAACAACCTAGATGGAACTGGAGACTATTCTTCTGAGTGAAGTTTCTCAAGAACGAATAATAAACACCACATGTACTTAATACTAAAGTGAAACTATTTTGGTCAACACACAAATGTGCTCATATGGAAGTAAAACAACAGAAATCAAGTAGGAGGAGTAAGAGGAAGGAAGAAGGGTATGGGTATATAAGTTCACACCTAACAGGTACAGGGTATACTTTTTGAGTGAACAGCACACTTCTGAGTTAACTTTCACTTAAAATTTATATAAAAGCAAATTATATAACTAGAACGTGTTATCCTCATAATATTCTAAAATGTAAAAAACATAAGAAAATTTTCTCTTATGGAAAAAAGCAACTCCACTCCAGCTATGCTTGCCTGCCTTCTTATTGGGAAGCACCATGTTGAAAACCTCATCACACTTTTACAAAGGCCACAGTCTTTGGAGTACATGCCTTTTTACTCATCTTTCTACCACTTTTATTTCAACATTAGTTTGGGGTTCCTTTATCATCAGTATTTTCTGCTTTTTTTTTTATTATTATTAAGTCTAATACACGTAGATCATGAATACATTTATGTATATGTGGGGTACAATGTGTTGATTTTTTTTTTTTATACAATCTGATGTGGCTGTTCCCCTTAACCTCTGGTCAAGTTCCTGGAATATGCTTCTGCTGTTCCTCCCGCTGGTGGGAACATTCTTCTCCTAGATGTTCAGTCTCTTACTCTAGCTCTCCCCCTCTTCCTCTTAACTCTTAACTGGACCTAGCAGTCCTACACCTCCAGGTAAAGCTTCACTTACTTCCTTTTTCTCAGGTCTCTCAGTCCTCTTTGCTTCCTACTTCTTGGCTGTCCTAATCTTGCCATATGCAGCTCTGGATGTAGTATCAGTCAATATTCAAAGCCCGAAAAAGCTAGTAAAGAATTCAGCTGCTCTGGGATCATCCGGACTTTTGTCTTAGTGGCAGTAGAAGGGCCTTCTCCCTATATGCCCTCTTCACCTCTCTGCCCACTATCTTTGCCTCAATGCTTAGCAGCATCTATAGATCCGTGTAGAAGAGCTCTTAGTCACTGTCATGGTTCCAGCCCTGACTAGATTTATACTACAACTCCTAAAAATTTGAACATATATGGAGATTGCCAACATGGGCAGAATTGTGTGTAATCCCCTGAGAATTCACTCCTGCATTTTTTTTTTTTTTTTTGAGACAGAGCCTCAAGCTGTCACCCTGGATAGAGTGCCATGGCATCACAGCTCACAACAACCTCCAATTCCTGGGCTCAAGCGAGTCTCCTGCCTCCGCCTCCCAAGTAGCTGGGACTACAGGCGCCCGCCACAATGCCCGGCCATTTTTTGGTTGCAGCCGTCATTGTTGTTTGGCGGGCCCGGGCTGGATTCGAACCCGCCAGCTTAGGTGTACGTGGCTGGTGCCTTAGCCCGTTGAGCCACAGGCGCCGAGCCAACAATAAACATTTTTTACAGTAGCATTAGGCTATTATTTTTATCTACCATGCCATGAATTCATAGGGAAGAGGCTCCAGTAGCTCAGGGGGGCACCTTGCCATTGAATGTGACAAAGCATTGATTGACTTTTGATTTCGTGGGAAATAGGGTCCAGCACCTTGTGTCACTGTTACATAGGGTCTATTGGTTATCCTGTATGTTATGCTGTACACCTACTATGCCATGAGCTCATGGGGAATATATAGGTTCTTGCACCTAAAAACATGGGTCCACTGGTACTCCTGTGTTATATGCTTATTATGCCATGAATTCATAGGGAATGGGTTCCAGGAGCTCAGGCTCCTTTCCGTTGGTTTTCCCAAAGTGGACTTATCTGGGTGGAGCAGGCTGGCGCTTTAGTTGAACTCAGGTACCTTTCTCTTTGGCTTCCTTCTTTTTCTGTTCATTTTCCTTCACACGTTTCAGGAAGCTATCTTGGCTCTTAGAGTGCTTAATATGCTCAAATCTAACATTAATCCTCTTGGCAAGAATCTTGCTCTTAACTTGTTTGTTTACAACAATGCCAACAGCATGCTGGGTAACATTGTAGACTCTTCCAGTTTTGCCATGGTAACATTTGTGTGGCATGCCTTTTTGAACAGTATCCATTTCCTTGATGTCTACAATATCACCTTTCTTATAGATTCTCATATAGGTGGCCAAAGGAATAACTCCATGTTTTCTTTTCTTTTTTTTTGAGACAGAGCTTCAAGCTGTCACCCTGGATAGAGTGCTGTGGCATCACAGCTCACAGCAACCTCCAGTTGCTGGGCTCAAGCGAGTCTCCTGCCTCTGCCTCCCAAGTAGCTGGGACTACAGGTGCCCGCCACAATGCCCGGCCATTTTTTGGTTGCAGCCATCATTGTTGTTTGGCGGGCCCAGGCTGGATTCGAACCCGCCAGCTCAGGTGTACG
>CAUYON010064244.1:0-23421 GCA_963573935.1 Arctocebus calabarensis | reverse complement strand
TTTTTTTTTTTATTGTTGGGGATTCATTGAGGGTACAAGAAACCATGTTACACTGATTGCATTTGTTGGGTAAAGTCCCTCTTACAATCGTGTTTTGCCTCCAAAAGGTGTGGCACACACCAAGACTCCCCCCCCCCCCGCTCCTTCCCTCTCTCTGCTCTTCCTTTTCCCACCCCTCCCTCATTCTTTCTTTCTCTGCTCTCCCCTTCCCTCACCCCCACTGTGTCATTAATTGTCATTAATTGTCCTCATGTGCAAATAGGAGTTTTTAAAAATGAATCTGACAATAGATGTTCAAAGACTATACACTAGAAACCAAGAATCACTCCTGAAATAAATTAATAAAAACTTCCACAATTAAATGGACAGATAACTATATTATATGGGTTGGTAGACTTGATATTGTTAAGATGTCACTTTTCCCCAAATTGGTCTATAGGTTCAATGCAATCCTAATCAAAAGTCTAGCATGTTTTTCTGATGGAAATAGACAAATCAAATCTAAAAATCATGTGGAAAACAAAGAATGTAGAAGAGCCAAAACAACTTTTAAAAACTAGAACCTAGAGAAGGAACAATATCTCCTTTCAAGGCTTATTATAAAAACTGCATTAATTAAGACAGTATGATATTGGGTGGCGCCTGTGGCTCAGTCAGTAAGGCGCTGACCCGATATTCTGATGGTGGCGGGATCAAACCCAGCCTCAGCCAAAAAAAAAAAACAAAAAAAAAACAAAGCTGCAATAAGACAGTATGATATTGATATCAAGGTAGGCAAATAAATAAATGGAACAGAATAGAAAGCCCAGAAATGGACTCACACATATATGGGAACATATGCATTTAAATTTTTTTAACTTTAAAAATTATCACTAATCAATCATACATGGATTTTTCACAAAGATGCAAAGACAACGCAATGGAGAAAAGATTATTTTTTCAACAAATGGTGTTAGCCAATTAGATATCCATATGGAAATAAAGTTTAAACCATATCTCACAATATATTCAAAAATTTATTTAAATTGAACCATATTCTTAAATTTAAAGCCCAAGCCTAGAAGATTTCTAGGAAAAACATATAGGGAAAAACTTTTTGTCCTTGAATTTTAAACAAGGACAAATATTCCTTAGCTGCCATACCAAAAGCATGATCCAATATAAAACAACTTGATAAACTGAATATCACTAAAATTAAAGATTTCTGGTCTTTGAAAGACATTGTTAAGAGAGTAACAATACTAGCCACACACTGGAAGGAAATATTTTCAATACATATATCTGGTAAATGACTTTATCATATTATTTAAAAACTCTCAAAACTTAATAAAAACAATAAGAAATGGGCTAATATATTAAAATATAATAGATTTCATTGTATATTGACCTTGTATTATGTAATCTTGCTTGACTCACTAGTTTTTTAGTTTCTTTCTGTAGATTCAATCAAATTTTTTATTAGATGATAATATCACATATGAATAAAAAACAGCTTGCTTGCTTTCTCATCTGAATAACTTTTATTTCTTTTTCATGCCTTATTGTGCCTCTCCAGGATAGTGTTGAATAGAAGTGGTGAAAATGGACACCATTATATAACTGATAATTTATGTTTTAAACAGTGAATCAAACTTTTGCATTCTAATTTTGATGGCGGCTGCTAAGAAATTGTAATTTTTTTTTTTTTACATTTTTAAAAATTGTTGAGGATTCATTGAGGGTACAAAGAACAAGGTTACATTGATGGCATTTGTTATATAAAGTCCCTCTTATAATTGTGTACCAACCCCAAATGGTGCATCACACACCATGACCCTTACCCCCTCCCTCCTTCTCTCTCTCTGATCTCTCCTTCCCCTTAACCCCACTGTGTACTGGGTCATTAATTGTCCTTATATCAGAATTGAGTACATATGATTCTTTCTTCTCCATTCTTGTGATGCTTTACTAAGAATAATGTGTTCCACTTCCATCTAGGTTAATACAAAAGATGTAAAGTCTCCATCTTTTTAAATGGCTGAATAGTATTTCATGGCGTACACATACCACAGCTTATTAATCCATTTCTGGGTTGGTGGGCATTTAGGCTGTTTCCACATTTTGGTGATTGTAAATTGAGCTGTGATAAATAGTCTAGTGCAAATGTCCTTATGGTCAAAGGAATTTTTGTTTCTTCTGGGTAGGTCCTCAGGAATGGGATTACAGGATCAAATGGGAGGTCTAGTTTGAGTTCTTTGAGAGATCTCCATATTTCTTTTCAAAAAGGTTGTATTAGTTTGCAGTCCCACTAGCAGTGTAAAAGTGTTTCCTTCTCTCCACATCCATGCTAGCAAATGCAGTTTTGAGATTTTTGTGATGTGGGCTATTCTCACTGGGGTTAGATGGTTATCTCATGGTGGTTTTGATTTGCATTTCTCTAATAATTAGGGATGATGACCATTTTTTCAAATGATTGTTAGCCATTCGTCTGTCTTCTTTAGAAAAGTTTCCATTAATCTCTCTTACCCATTGATATAGGGGATTGTTGACTTTTTTCATGTTGATTAATTTTCAAATCATAGTCTTTGAAAACTTGAACACATTCGTTTCAAAGTAAGCAAAATACTTTATTACTTTTCTCCACAAAAAAGGAGTTATCCCCCTTTCATTGAGCAATCTTTCTTTATCCAAAATTTTTCTTTTGGGGAGGTCCTATTTTCTTCTGAGACATTGTAGAAACCATGCTGGGATTAAAAATAGAATAATAGTTAAGGGACTATATTCACTTTTATTATGAAAATTAATCAATAGAAAAATAGAAAGCAAGGTTTGCACCCTTCCACATCTTGGCTGCTGAAGGGCCAATTGTAAAGCACGGTGAGCAATGTGTGAGGAGCTATCAAGGTGTGGAAATATCTTAGTATTCAAATGAGAATGCTTACTTGACTTCTAAATAACATTAAATGCTTAACATTGCAATGGAAGGTTGAAATATAATTGATAATTATTGCCTCACCAAGTCACCACAAGCACATGTAACATCTCACATGTAACATCTGATGTTGCCAATTCAACTACCTGTGCTTGGAAGATAACACAATGGAAGCAGTATACCACCATAATATTGAAGCCACACATGCCTACAAGTAGCAAGAGCATATGTATGTTTATTTTATGTGACAAAATTGTCATCTATGAAGTTCTTGCTTGAGAACAGTGCAACTGAGTTCCACAAAATAATCACAAAAGAATCTCATAATGGTTTGAATAAATCTATGATTTTTTGTTGAACTGCATTCATAGCCATCCTGGGCTGCATATGACCCTCAGGCCATGGTTGGACACTCTACCCTATATGATTTGCCTACTACTATAACTCTCTGATTTTTGATTCTATTGTTATTCTGTTCATCTACTCCTCATTAGCCTGGTCTATTTCTTATCCCTGAAAGACTCCAGACATGGTCTTGCCAAATATGCCTCCCTAGATATCAAAGCCTTACCCTCTGACCACGTGTAGATTTTAATGTGTTCAAATGTCACTGTTTTAGTGTGAACTATTCATGACCATTTTATTGAAAATTACAACCTCTCCCCCAGAATGTTCTAGTCACCTTCCTTGCATTTTCTCCATATTATCCATTGTACCTAAGGTACTATTTATTTTACTTATTTGCTTTTTATGCCTCCTTCTCTAAAATATAAACCCTGTGAGTAGGGATATTTATCTGTTTAATCTACTGTTGTATATTTATAGCTTAGAACAGTGCTTGGCACATAATACGTACTCAATATTATTTAGAAAGAATATGTGGTGGTTAATTAATCATGAAACAATTAGGGGTTGGCATACAACAATTTTTCTTTAAACCACCCTTGGATTTCAGAAAGTTATCTCTATATAAGATAGTCTAATTTCTTGCCAGAGGAATACATTATCCACATGATTACTTAGTGTTGTTGAGTTTCATCAGTTCAGCAAGTCTCAGGAAGAAAAGAAACATAATCAAGAATCAACAAGATATTTAAATATGGGCAACTTCTTCCTATTTTGCTTAACTTGATCTCTCATTTCTGCCCTTTATTTTGGTGAAGTGGATTGGATTTCTAAATCATGTCCCCAGGATTTGATTCTTTCTGTATTTCTTTTTTTGTTTGTTTGTTTTTTGTTGTTGAGACAGAGTCTTACTATGTCACTCTTGGTAGAGTGCTGTGGTGTCACAGCTCATAGCAACTTCAAACTCTTGGGCTTAAACATTTCTCTTGCCTCAGCCTCCCAAGTAGCTAGGACTACAGGCACATGCCACAATGCCCAGCTATTTTTTGTTGCCGTTGTCATTGTTGTTTAGCTGGCCCGGGCTGGGTTCAAATCTGCCACCCTTGGTGTATGTGGCTATAGCTGTAACCACTGTGCTATGGGCACCAAGCCTCTTTCCATATTTCTATGTTTGCAATTCTACCAGCTGCCAACAGGTGGACAATGAAATTGTTTGGGACAGTGGTTTTCAAGCCACTAAGAACCTATTAAAATCACTTATATTCATGTAGACCTGTTGAATATGAATTTCTCAAGATAGAGCTTGACGGTTTATTTGACAAATTCACCCAAGTAATTCTTAGGCAGCTTGTTAAGCACCTAGACATAGGTGTTTGAAATTCATTCTCCACTGTTAGAATTGCCACAGAATGAGATAACTGAAAGTAGGTAGGGATTGTCTCAAGATCCACTCCTAGATAAATATAAATGATCTTTAAGAAGTCAGAAATTACAAGTCACCAAGCCCATAGTTCAAAAGGAATACTTTGTGGAGGAAGATTTAATGAAATAAACACAAACTTACTGAGGAAGTACTACAGCAGTAACTTACATATGCTGTCTTGTTGGAATTTCCAAAGTTTAACATCCTCTGAGTACAAATACAGAAGAATGGGCATGGTGACTATCAGAAAGAGACTAGTTCCCCTGCCTCTACAAAGACTTCACTTGGTTACCTGAGCCCTGGTTGGTTGACTAATCTTGCACACATTTTCTACATGCAGTTCCTTTAGTTTTCTTAACCACCTTCTAAATCAGCAGGAGAAAAGACAGTATCTCAACTCCCCCACCCTCAACCCAGGCCAAATTTCCCATTGTCTTTTCTCCTGAGAACTCTGCACTAAAAAACTACTTCTTTTTCCTTCTTTTTCTGCTAAACAAATATGGATGTCCTTCAACTGCAAATGGATTCTATAGGAGAGTTCATAGATGAAATGACACCATCAATCCAAAGGTAAACTCTGGCCAGTAAGAACACTCAATTTTATCCTATGAAGTAATATATAAATTATGTTCATCTAATAGAGAAGGAAACAGAGGGTCAGAGAGGTTGGGAAACTTGGTCAAGTTCATCAACAAAGCAGGATTCTAACCTACGGAGGGAAAACTCTGAAATCCAGCTTTATACAATTCTTCTCCCCTCTTCTGAAAAAGAGATGGACATTAAAAGTGATTAACAGGGTCTTCCCTATCAATTTTCACAGTACTGGTCACTCCTGGTGATTATTTCCTCATCAGTGATTACTGGAACTCAAACTGCTTGCTTGTCTCTGGTCTGAGAGGCGGAGGTCTCTGGAGTTGCTTTTGCTTTGTGGCAGAACTTGAATTTCTGTAACTCTTTTCCTTAATAGATCCCCTCAGAGTATTTAAACTCTTGTTGGATCAATTGCCTCACTTTTTTTTTCTTTTTTTTTTGCAGTTTTTGGCCAGGGCTGGGTTTGAACCCACTACCTCTGGTATATAGGGCCGGTGTTCTACACCTTTGAGTCACAGGCACTGCCCTCAATTGCCTCACTTTACCTTTTTACAAGGCTGCTTTTACTTGGGGTGTCTAACCTGGTCATTTTGGTTTCTTTAACTGGCTTGAATTCAGTCTTCACTCAATTGCCCCTGCCTGGTTCAGAAGGGAAAAAAAAAAGACTTCTGCCTGCTACTTGCTGGCATTTTGCCACATTTTTCATTGGCTACTGGGGCCATACTTTAGTAGGGCTTTGCTCAAACTTCTAAGCAATTCCATTTTCTTGTTTTCCCCTCTAACACACAATTAATCAAGCATTGGGTCCTTACTGCTTTGAGCCTTAGAGCGCAGTCTGCTAGACTCCAGGACCTAAAGATGGCCAACTTTGCTTTTCTTCCTTGGCCTTTTTAACAGCATAGACCAGTAGAACCTAGTCTAAACTTTGAAATTCTCTGATGGCTATAAAATGGAAGGCCAGATCACCAACCCACTAGTGAATAGTTTTGTACATTTGTACTTCTATGATAAGGCAATGAATACTTCATGTGTTGCCTAATGATGGGAATATGTTCTCAGAAATGTGTCATTAGGCAATTCTTGCTTTGTGCAAATATCATGAAGTGTACTTACACAAACCTGGATGATACAGCCTACTGCATACCTCCACTGTTTAGTATATAGCATATGGCTCCTAGGCTATAAGTCTATATAAAACAGTACAGCATGTTACTGAACTGAATACTGTAGACAATTGTAATGCATTGGTTAAGTATTTATATATTTAGACATAGAAAATGTAATGTATTGTGCTGCAATGTCAAAATGGCCACAGCCTCACTAGAGATAGGAATTTTTCAGGTCCATTATATTCTTATGAAACCACTGTCATCTATATAGTATGTCACTGACTGAAGCATCAATATATGGCACATAATTGTAATCTGTTTGCCTTACAGGGACTCTTCTTTTAAGCCAAAAGTTTCACTAAATAAATGATTATATACTTAAATCTCTAGAATAGGCTAGGTCTACAATAGTAACAAAAACAGCAAAAGCATAGTTGTTCCTATTGACAAGTATTTTTTTCATGCTCATGCTGTAGGTGTGTCACAACTGGGGACTATGCATTGTGCCTCTTTATTCCTAGATCCAGGCTGACAGAGTATCTACTGTTGTGAATGATGTTGATAGTCATGGAGGAAAAGAGAGCTCTAGAAAATGTATACCTTGGTTCTAAAATTTCCTCCTAAAAGTATGACATGTCACTTCCATCTACATTTTTTTCCTTTTATTAAGTCATATACACATAGATCATGAATACATTTATGCTTTTGTGTGGTACAATGTGTTTTTTTTTTTTATACAATTTGGAATGGTTACATAAAACTAATTAAGATAGCTTTCACCTCATTTACTTAATTATTGTGTTAAGACATTTATGTTCTATACTTGGTAGATTTGACTTGTACCCTTACAATGTGCTCCATATATGTACTCAATACTTTTATGAAACCAATTTATAATTACTCACATTTTCTTATGAGATAAGTTGCTTTTTTAATATATATGTATTTTGGATTAAAGTTCAATATGCAAATATCCATTGTATACCATTAACAATTAGGGAATTAACGTTAACATGACAACACAAAATATGAAATACATAGAAATAATTCTTCGGAAATATATAGTATTTCTGCATGGAAAACTTCTAATTATTATTGAAAATATAAAAAGACACATGTTTGTGTATATTGCAAAATTGTTATTAATTTTTTTTACTTGTTTAGGTATTCTTTCTGTTATAACTCAGGTTATTGTCTTTCTAGGGATATCAGTATACCACATAGCAAATTTACTTTGCTCCTGGGGTTCAGAAGGATTATAGCAAACAGTTGGCCCACTGGGGGGCACACATATCTGATATTGGGTATTATTATATATGCAAGTACCTTCAGGCTTTCCTGTACATTCATAAGAGTAAACCAATAATACGATTTTGACGTTTGTCTAGTTTGGATTACCTTTTGGATATATTTTTCACAACCGTCATCATTTCTTACACCTAAGATTAAAGAAGAAAGGTGAAAAAGTCCAAAGCAAAGAATCAGTATCAGTCCCACGCTGCTGCTCGTCCTCAAGCTTCTGCTGTGTGTAGACCAGTCAGACCTGATTGGTCCATCTATATTTTGTCAGCCAGAGGAAGTCAAGTAGCAACAACTTACAGTAAGGGTCAGGAAAGTATAATTCTATCATGTGCCTGGACGTGGAGAGAACCAGAAATATTTGGAGGGAAGCACCAATAGAGCTCAGGTAAGAATAATACCACAGATAGTGCAAAAGGCCTTACATTGGTGAAAATGATGATTTTTTTTTCAAGTTAGAAATGAATAGTAAACCCTGGTTTAGTAAGCATCTGCTTGCTTCTCAACTGTAAGTTCCTTGAGAGTAGGAATTTTATTTAAATGTTCTCTTTGACATGACATGGTCAGTGGCTTTGGAAATACACAGATTTGACCCCATGATTTATTTGTTGTGTAAACCCATTGTTTCCTCTGGAGAGAAAATAGATCATGCCAGCCCCAGCAATGCCCCCAAATCCTCTGTTGTATGCAGAGAATAACAAGTACTTTTTATTGACTCCCCTCGGAGTATAAAGCAGGAATTTATGTTTTGGCAGAGATAGCTACTTACTCAACATTCTGTTTTTTCTTTTGCCTGGGCATGCAACTAGACTATACACAGGTATGGCCATATACACAGCTAGACTAATTTGTAGAACTGAAATGAGAGTGGAAGTGTGAGTTCCACGCCCAGGCTGGACCATATGTATACATCCTCCTGGGCATGATTTTCAATGCTTCTTCCCTTCACTGACAATGCAGATGAGCGTGGTGACCTCAGAAGTCAGGTGTTGAGGACAGCAGAGCTATAGCATAGAAGGAACTTGAATCCCTAAATCATTGCATGGAGGAAGTCCACATGCTATCAAGGACAGTAATTTTAGACTCTGCTCAAACAAGAAAGAAACTTCTAACATGTTTGGGGCATTATTCTCTTTGATTTGATTGTTAAAGGAGCTAGAATTTCCTAACTAATACGGCTGTCTTCAACAAAGTCTTGGTAAACTAATGAAGAGGCTCTCTGGGGGACAATTTGCTTGCAGATTTTGCAGAAGGCTCTATAAGAAAAGGATGGCAGGAGAGGAAAGGTGGAAGAAGGGCAGAAGGTCTCTCTTGGAGATGAATACTCAGTCCTCAACTAACTCCAACTCCTTATCTCCTCATGGCTGTGTGAACAGTCTTAGACTCTGTGGAGAACCTCCATGTCCCATTAAAGGTGAGCATGCAGACAGAGAACAGCCACATCAAATCTGAGGAATTTGTGCCTCAAAATTTTTTTCTGCCACATACCAGAAATCTCCACTATTAGAGCAGTTCCCCTGAGCTTTGGCATTGATTCCAGAAGATTCTGTTAAGTGGTATGCAAATTATCAAGCCGCTTAACTAAGAAGCCCCTGAGCATGATTTAACTAACAGGCAATGTCTGTGATAGGAGAATCTAAGGATGAGCTGGGAGGAGGCTGAGCACAACAAGTGCATTTGGGAACTTCAGTTTCAGGCTTGGCCCGACCATCTTGGTGTATTAGTTTGAGCAAGCCCTTGGTGGCTCTGTTTTCCAGCTTCCTTTTTTTATCCCTTTGTTTTCTTTCTAGCTTCAGCTCAGATGTCACCTCTTCCCAGAAGTCTTCTCTGACTCCAGCCTGAGTTATGTACCCAGGTAAAATATGCCCTTCCTTCAGCCTCTCATAGAGCAGCATTGCTCTGCAGCACCACAACTGCACGTCTTAACATCTGGACTGGATGTTGCTTATTGTTGAATCCCCAGCATGTGGCCAGGTTCTGGCATAACAAAGATGTGTTGGATCTATTAGCAACTTATTTTTTCTGGGGAGTTTGTGTCTCACATAAAGAATGGATCAGGGCAATCCCATAAGACAGTATCTGGGCTGGGACCTAGAGGAGGGAGGAGAAAAAGAAAGCAGAATTACAAGCAGAATGGACCACATAAGCAGGGCCCTCTATGGGACTGAAGTAGCCTTCAAAGGATAGTGAGTGATCTAGAGGTCTCCTGAATTTTGGCCTCTCTCAAGGTCTCTCCATGAAGACAATGGGGAGAGGCCGATGAGCACAGAATCCTGCATTATTGCCCTCAGGAATGCCCTGTCACCTCAGAGTTGTTGGCCTGTTGTCCTCAGGATTGAGCTGTCATCTGTTATGCTGATGTCCAGGGGATGAAATAAATAAATACAACTCTATTAATATCAGCTCCATTAGAAACACAGGAAATAAATTAATGTTTGCCAAATGGGAAAAGAAAAAATCAATAGGGAAAGAAATATTATTTTTAATCTTCTCAGAAGGTTTTTATAAACAACAGAAAGGGAAAAAAAATAAAAACCCTGAGAAAGGATCTGCCATCATCCTTTTAAGCTTTATTTATTATCCCTCATTCTACATCATCCTGAACTGCATGATAATTTAAAATTTCATTTTAATTTCAATGTATCATATAATTCAACCTAGTCTTTTGCAGCATATTTTTTTTAACTTAAAACTTTTTAAATGTCTTAGAAGGAAATACAACCCGGGGAGGGAGGGTGAAAAGTTCTGTAACCTTCTAGAGTAGTCATTTAATTTCTGAGATTAAAAGGTCTGTGCAAAAATATGATAACACTAAAAGCAGCAAACATGAACAATATGAATGTTCCTAAAAGGCATGCTGGATTTTGTAGAGTATCAGTCTCTCTGCGTCCTTCTGAGCTTTCACTTGAATTCAAAACATTTTAGCCATTTTGGTTATTTTAGGAGAATATTCCTTCATCCATTTCTACTATGTTACATACATTCTAAGACAGTGGCTTCTCTTTTTGAGAGATTTCCAGAATTTAGTCAAATACTTACATTGGTAGCTGACTTTTATTTTTTAACTGGTAATCAGAGAGACACATTCAGCTAGCATTTATTAAGCACATACTTTGTTATGAGGGCTAGTATCACCCACATTTAATAAAAGAAAACTGAAGCTCATACTGGTTGAGGAAACTATACAAGGTCATATAGTTAGGGCACACAAGAGACATGAGCTCCAGCCCAGCAGATGCCCAAACCTGTGCTTTTAGGCTCATTACAAGGCAGTGATTTGTGAGAGGGACCAGGGAGGTGTTTGCCTTCCTTTCTCCCATTGCCCCAGGCTCTTGCACGAGAGATACTCCTCTACCCTGGCTCTCTTGAGAGATAGATCTTCCAGGTAGATAACTTACTGAGAGGAAGCTTGCTCTGTGTGATCCCCAGCTTTGCAGTGAAGCCGACACTGTAACATAGTCAATGAGACCTTCATTTTTCCCTGAAGCCTCCAGGCTCATAGTCCTGGCATTGATGCTGGTCTTATTATAGTATTGGCTGTGGGCAAATTGAGTTGGCCAGTAGTTGCTTTTGTCACAGAGGTGTGCTGCCAGGTGGGGCGAATCAGCTGACTATTTACTGTGTTCATTCATTCATTTATTCATTTGGGCACTATGTCAGGACAGGTTAGATTATACTGATGTAACAAACAACACCCCCCCCCACACACACATAAGTTTATTCAGGTTTCATCTTCATATGTGCTTCCCTGACATGCAAGAAGGGAGTAGGCAGCAGGGTAGGGGTGAAAAGGAAACATGATGAATCATGCACTGCCTCTTAGAGGTTACATCTGGAAGTGATATGTGTCACTGCTACTTATATCTGATCAGTTAAAGCAAATGACATGACCAAATACATCTGGAAGGACATGAACTGGAGGGTTTGTGAATAGCCTTGATGATAGCCATGACCCTATCTACGCATTGTAAATATTATGGGAAGTCTTGAACCTAGTGGGGCAGGCAGTTAATGAACATGTGAATAAATAAATACAGAGTAAAGTTTTAAACAGAATTAGGTGCTATGAAAAATTAAAGCAAGGAAGAAGAAAGAGTGATGGAGGCAATGGGGAGAGGAACTCATTTTTTAGATAAGATGGTCAGGAGACATCTCTCTAAGAACATGGCATTGGAGCTAATAACTGATGTGAAGAAAGGAGCCACAAGAAGCTCTAGGACAACATTTTAGGAAGAAAGAATAGCACATGCAAAAGTCCGGGGTGGGGAATGGGCTTCACATATTGGAAGAATAGCCAAAAAATACCAGAAGGCTATTTGGTGAAAAAGACCAGAAGGAATATAGTGAGAGAGGGGAGAGTGGTTGTCAGCAAAGGGAAGATGAAGCTATATACCAGGGCATAAGCAGCAAGACCATTCAGCAGGTTACTGTGTCTAGTCTAGCATCATTTCTTTTCCTTGGGAAAGCAGAGACAAGTGAAGATAATTTGGACCCTTTTGCCCCTCAGTGCTGCTTTCCTCTGCTTTCACTGGGCTGTCTACAGGGGTGAGCCTGGGCTCAGGGGATTCTTCCTAAAGGAGGCATGTCTTTCACACATAGCAAAAATAAGAATTTTCAAGGGAAGAACACTGTTCAGACTCCAGATGTCTTTCCCAAATTCAAGAATGAGAACCGTGAGACCCATTTACAGTGGCTGAGAGCCATCCCCACATTTGACTGTCATAATTTTTCTGTACAATTATGACTGAATTATGAACTCCTGATTTTTAAAAAATTATTATTTTTAAAACTCCTGAACAATTAATTTGCTTAATGCTGCCCTGTCGCATATGATGTGTTGTGCCTGATGCTTTGGCACAAGAGACGGGCAGAAAGCACCTCATATATTTGTGTCAGGCTTCATCAGCAGTGGTGTTTGTCAGGGGCTGCTTAAGTGACAGCCACAAAACTCCTGATTGTATACCTAGAATTACCTATTATGGAAGAGCAGCGCACATCTCTATCTGCCATCAGTGATTTGTATGTTTCAGCTGAAATGGGCACGAAACAAATCTGGAAAGAAGGAGATATCCAAATTAGTTTTGTGACCAACCTTTCACAATGAAAACAGGCATCTTCTCTGAAAGTTATTGTGTGGCAAGTTTACATGGGGCATTTGTTTGCTGTCTCTATTCTTTCCTCTGCTGAGTGTAAGCACACAGGCATAGTTAAGCCCAGGGGAAGGGACCTAATTCAGGAATTGCAAATGTTTTTCAATTAGAGAATATTCATTTCTATTATTTCTGAATTAGCAAAAATGGGCATTGAATCCTCAAGAGCAGGAAAGAGAAATAGATATACTTCCTTAAAATGTGTCCAAAATTCAATTTAACATTTTCTTGGATTAAATCTGAATTATTATGAAAACAAAAATGGAAACACCTGTGGGAGGAGGGCTTGAAATGTTAACCTGTCAATTTTGGTATTTAATAACTCTCATTCTATTCAGATATCATGTGTTTCACTTTATTGGACTTTGTAGATATTGAGTTTTTAACATATTGAAGATTATGGCAACCTTGCATCACACAAGTCTATTAGAATCATTTTTCCAATAGCATGTGCTCATTTCATGTCCTTGAGTCGCGTTTTGGTAATTCTTGCAATGTTTCAAACTTTTTCATTATTACTATGAGTTTCACTATGATCAGTGATCTTTGCTGTTGAGATAGTAATTATTTGGGGCACCGTGAAATACAAAAACTTTATTAATAAATGTTTGTGGTCCAACTGCTCCACCAACCAGCTGTTCTTGGGCCTCTTTGAAACACAATGATATTGAAATTAGGCTAACTAATAACCCTGCAATGGCATCTTAAGCTGTCAAGTTGAAAGAAGAGTTGTACATCTCTCACTTTAAATAAAAAATCTAGAAATGATTAAGCTTAGTGAGGAAGGCATGTCAAAAGCTGAGTTAGGCCAAAAGCTAGGACTCTTGCACCAATAGTTCACCAAGTTATGAATTCAAAGTAAAAGTTATTAAAGGAATTTAAAAGTGCTACTCCAGCAAACACTCATGAATAATAAGAAAGTCAAACAGCCCTATTGCTGTTATGGAGAATGTTTTAGTGGTCTGAGTAGAAGACCCAACCAGCTATAATATTCCCTTTACACAAAGCCTAATCTAGAACAAGGCCCTAACTCTCTTCAGGTCTTTGAAGACTGAGAGAGGTAAAGAAGCTGAAAGAGAAAAATCTGAAGTAACAGAGATTAGTTCATGAGGTTTAGAGAAGGAAGTAATCTCCATAATATAAAAGCGCAAGGTGAAGCAACAAGTGCCGATATAATGATTATACAGAAGATCTGACTGAGACAATTGATGAAAGTGACTACATTAAACAACAGATTTTCAATGTAGATGGAACAGCCTTCAATTAAAATAAGATGCCATCTAGGATTTTTATAGTTAGAGTGGACAAGTCAATGTTTCATATCAAAGCCTCAGAGGACAGGCTGACTGTCATGTTAGGGGCTAAGGCAGCTTTAAGTTGAAGCCAATGCTCATTTATCTTTCTGAAAATCCTAGGGCCCTTAAGAATTATGCTAAATATGATTTGCCTATATTCCATAAATGGAATTACAAAGCCTGGATGGCAACACATCTGTTTATAACATGGTTTACTAAATTTTTTAAGCCCATTGTTGAGACCTACTGCTTAAGTAAATAAATAAATAAATAAAAGATTTCTTTCAAAATATTACTGTTCTTTGACAGTGCACCTGGTTACCGAAGGGCTTTGATGGAGATGTACAAAGAAATTAATATTTTTGTGCCTGCTAATACAACATCTATTATAAAAACCATGAAACAAGGAGTATTTTCAACTTTTAAGTCTTATTATTTAAGAAATACATTTTGTAAAGCTACCCACTGATATAGATTGTGACTCCTCTGACAAATTTGTGCAAAGTAAATTGAAAATCTTCTGAAAAGTATTCATCATTCTAGTTGCCAATAAGAACACTTGTGATTCATGTGAGGTAAAAATATCAACATTAGCAGGAGTTTAGAAGAAGTAGATTTCAACCCTCATGGATGACTTTGTGGAGTTCAAGACTTCAGTGGAGGATGTCACTTAAGATGTGGTGGAAATAGTGAGGAAACTAGAAATAGAAGTGGAGCCTGGAGATGTAACTGAATTGCTATAATCTTATGATAAAATCTTAGATGTATCATCCTCTTATGAATGAGCAAATATACTTTGTGAAGATGGTATGAAAACTATTTAAATGACAACAAAGGATTTAGAATATTACATAAACATAGTCGATAAAGCAGGAGCAGGGTTTGAGAGGATTGAATCCAATTTTTAAAGAAGTTCTGTGGGTAAAATGCTATCAAACAAACTACAGAGAAAAATCTTTTGGAAAGGCAGAGTCAATTGATAATAAAGTCAAACTTTATTGTTGTCTTGTTTTAGGAAATTGCTGCATCTACCCTAACCTTTAGCAATCATCACTGTGACCATCCAACAGCCATCAACATCAAGGTAAGACCAGCAAAAAATTACCTTGCTGAAGGCTCAGATAATTATTAGCATTTATTAACAATATAATATTTTAAACTAAAGTACTTTTTGAAGACATAATGCTATTGTACACTTAATAGACTACAGTATAGTGTAAACATAATTTTTATATGCACTGGAAGATAAAAAAAGTGTAAGACTCATGTTATTGCAACTTGTGCTTTATTGTGGTGGTCTGGAACTGACCAGGCAATATCTTTAAGGTATGCCAGTAAATCTCTCTCTCTCTCTTAAAAAAAAAAAAAAATTGAAAGTTCACACTCACCTCTCTAACTCTAATCCAGCACCACAGGATTTATTGTAGCCTTCTGTTCTTGCTTATTTGTAATTTCTTTCTATGACAGTGAGAGAATGGGCTCCTATTATCTACACTATATTTACTCAGTTCAATTCTAGTCTATGTGTAGATTTAGGATTGCTCACCCATATGCCTATGAAAAATAAATTTATCGTCAGTATTAAAACACAATTCTTTTTGTCTTTAGCCTTTGTATCCAGACCACACACCATTTTCCAATGCTATTGAGGTCAGATCCTTTTTACTACACCCCCCTTCAGTGAAGGTTTGTCATACCTTGCTAATGCAGTTAGATTAATTTGTCTTAGGCTGCATTGCCCCCTGGGATCTCTCAACATTCTGGTTTACCGTCTTTTAAATTGCATACAGTAATGTTCATGGTTTATGGTATATAGTTCTATGAGTTTTGACAAATGCATCCACCGGCTGTATGGAGCCGACATGCCCTTGTGGGGCCCTTTGCAGTTAGCCCTTCCTCTTCTCCCAAGTAACAACTGATGTCTTTTTCTATCCCTGTAGTTTTATAGATATTTTAAAATTTTTTCTTCATAATATTTCAAAATTCAAGTAGCTCCTTGTTACATGAACTTAAATATATGATATACACATCCTCTTAATGCCGAATGTGTTAGGAGACACTCCTTCTGTAGAAAAACAGCAGAGTGAGGGCTGTGGAGTCAGACTGCCTGGGCACATAACAGCTTTGGCACTTACTACCTATAAGACTATGATCGAGTTACTTAACATTTCAATATCTCAGTTTCTTACATCTAAAACAAGGATAATAATAATAACTGTGTCCTAAGATTTCTGTGAAGAAAAAAATGAGTTGATACATATAAAGTTCTTAGAATGGGGCCTGGACATAGCAAGTACTCCAAAAATGTTAGTTGCTATTATCATTACCACGAGTATTATTACTATTACTAATCTATAATCTGAACGTCTGCATTAAAAATGAATAAAATTCATCTTCATTTTATCTACTAAGTTACAAGTAGAAAATGTGGGGTTTGGGGAATGGAAACTGGTTTTCTTTCCCTGCTAACTGCTTCTTCTTTTTTCTTTAGAGTTTAAATTTTGCTCACTACACAAACAAAATGCAGAAGCATTTGTTTGTGACTTAGTACCATACTGGGGACCATTCCTTTCTTAACTTTTTACTACTGCTAGCACATGGTGAATATTCAACACCTAATTGCAGAGTGGATGAATGAGACCTTCCTGTATGTTATTGATCCTGGAAATATGAAGCTTAATGGGTTCTAGTCCCTAAGTTGAGTGAGGCAGATAGGGGGGAACGTGCTATGACCAACACCTCAGAAGCAGGTCTGGTTGGCTTTTTTTGGGATGCAAAGTTGCCACTTAGAGACAGATCTCAAAGGAAGATTAGAAAGCTACTATGTGGATAAGATGGCTTTTCATATTCCAGATGAGGGCCTAACACATGTTAAGCATTTGGAAGCTTGAGTGATCCCAATATGTTTGGGGAATGGAGAGTAGTCTGTTGGGGCTGAGTGTGGAATGTTAATTAATGGTAGGCAGGAGCTGAGCCCTTTGTGGAGCCCAGGGCCAGATCTTGGAGTGGAAGGGTCAGATTTGTGTTCCGTGGATCAATGAGGCTGCAATAGCAGACAGTGGATAAGGGAGGGGGGAGCCTTTTGGAAGCAGGAAAACCAAATGGATGCTGTTGGAGATATCTAGTAGAGAGATGGATGAGGTTTGAACTGGAACAATTCAGGGGAGAAAGGATGGGAGGAGGGTGGTTGAAAGATATTTTGATGGTAAATTTGATAGGATTTTCAGATCAATTATATAGAGAAGATTAAGGACACAAAGTGACAGCCAATATATCTACTTGGGAAAATTACCGGATGGTAGAATAGTTCCTGGACATAAGACTTAGACCTGGATGAATAGATTTTGAATGGAAGAATGAATGAAAGAACAAGTTCAGGTACATACAAATGTGCACATATACCATTCATCCACCAGTAATTCCTCATACTACAACAGAAAACATGGACTCAAGAGTGACAGTGGGGGTTATATGGGTGCTTGAAATGAAAGTAAAAGGGAGGATGTGTCTCCTTAAGGAGATTCAGATTGAGGTTGGGGCCAGGCAAGTTATTAGCTGCATTGTCACTGGATGCTGAGGCGACCTAACCCTGCTTTGTCTTCAGTCATCTCTGGTTGGTATGACCTTTTCCCTTTAATGGTAAACTTCAATATATACAGTAACATCCTCTGTCTATGGGTGTGAAACCACTGTCCATTGCCTAGAAGAGAGGCTCCTTGAGTCTCTATTATCCCTTGAATGGTGACATTTTTGCAGCAGCAGCTGATCTAGACTGTATGTGTAGCCAGAGAATGTGGAACAGAAGGGAATTGCTGATAGCTCCCTTATGAACAGAGGCCCCGTGACCTTCCCCTTGGTAATGGTGCTCTAATCAGTGGAGCAAACCAGCTACATCAGGCAGAGGATACTTTATAGTCCAGTCACTGCCTGCTTTCCCTGTGATGTAATGTTACAATGAAATGCTAAATTCAGGAGAAATGCCATGTGTTATGGAAAGACAACTCAGAGCACAGCGGAGAAGAGAATGAGGCCCTCATCCTGATACCTTGAGGGAGACAGAGGCCTACACCTTTAACCAGGCCAGATATCCCCTGGCCCATCACTGCACATGTGCATTGCAGGGTAGGTGGGAGTCAGTTTGCACTCAGTGCTGCCAGGAATGTAATCAGACTGCTTCATGTCAAGTAAGGAGGCATGTTTATTACATAGAGCCTTTTGCTCCAAGCTGCAGATGAGAAAAATCCACTAATCTCACTCAGTTTTAATCCTGGATTAAGGAAGATTTGTTAATAAGACACTAGTAAAATCAAGAATAGTTTGCAATTATTGTTAACTTTTATTACGTACATTATAGTATATGGTTTTAAAAATGCATACTGATGAAGTATGTTTTAAATTCCTTGCACTCTTGAGGAAAGAGTTCAGGAAAATTTAAAGTTCCAACAATAAAGCAACTGCTAGAAGACTCAAGGAAAAGAAGGAAAGAGAGCAGAAAAGAATAGCTCAATTGGAATATAATAGTTTTAATTTTTTATGTAAACAGGATAGTCCAAATCAGAAAGATGACTCCAAACAGTACTGGCATGGAGAGAAATGCTGAGTATGTTAAGAAGAATATAGTGTACATTGATCCAGATACAGATGTGTTGACCCAGACCTTCCCTCCCACCCAAAGGTAGAGCTGCATTATCTTTGCAGAAAAGTATTTCTGGGGAAACGCAGGGAGAATTAGCTGTCATCTTGCATCAGCTTTGCATGCAGAACTCAGTCACACAGAGCATCTCAACCCTAGTTTATCTGTGAAACTTTGAAGGGGCCAGCCATGGTTAGACTGTTCTGAGCTTTATCGTATGAACAGTCTGCAGCTCCAATAAATGCCTCAAGTGGCTATTTCTTTTCTTGTTTCTAGAAGGTGGGCTGCTGTTGGTGCCAAGACAGCCCAGTTGGAGGCCAAGGTAGCCATGCTCCTCTGAGTCCCTGTAAGGGTGCTGTTAGGATTCATCACTTTCCAAACATGCTTTTTGTGTTAACCTGTGCACATTCATTTTTGCCTCGCTTTAGATATAGTTGTGTCCAGTTCCTCCTTCACTGGAAAGCACCCAGACAGAGCCTTTCATCCCCAAGGACTAATGGGAAAGAAGAGGGAGGATGCAGACAAATAGTTTATTCGCAGCTGTCCATAAGCAGGACCTAGTTCACATACATGTTTTATTTGTTGGCACAGACTTGGTTCAGATAATGTTGCAGGTGGGAGGGAGGGAGAGTTCACACGACAATCCAGATTACTCACTCTTAGAAAAGTTGGGAGCTGTGGTCATTCAAAATAATTCAAAACACCTTGAAAGTATATACAAAAATTTTTAATTGGTACATATTTGTACATATTTATGGAGTCCTTGTGATATTTTCTTATATGGATAAAATGTATAATGATACATAAAGATATCATCTAATAGATGATTATCTGTAGGAGAGCAGGGGCTGCTGTACCCTCAATTTACATGTGCACAAACTGTGCCTCGCTGGCCACATTATTCCCAGATTACCACTCATCATTGGGACTGAAGGCCCATGCCATTGATTGCTCTGCTGATGCTGTTGTTCCCCATGTGAAAAGGAGGAACTGACCCTTTCTTATTCCTAGGTGTCTTTCAGAGAAACAGTAAACCATGGAGGCTATGTGATTTGTGTAAACCTGTGCACATTCATTTTTGGTAATTACTTGGCCCCCATGGCATCTTTATTTTTTTGTAATCACTGTAGGTCTAGGCATGAATAGGACTGAAAGCCTGAGCTCTTTGGAAATTAGCAATGGCATTACAGTATATACCATGATTACATGTATTTCTCCTCCCAAACTGCTGAGTTTCAGTTAGGAGCCTTCACTTTCTCCCATCTCTTTACTTCCATCCTTAGCTCTGGCAATTCACTCTCTTTTCAGAGACATTTTCACAAGGAATAAAGTGCCCAGTCATATCTTGAGGGTTATCCTGTTTTTGACTCAGAGTACAGACTGACCATGGACTTTTTGATATTTGGATGTGTATAGCAGCAGGGCTCACTCACAGGGCTGGTGACTTGCTGGAGCTGCTGCTGCCACCTTCCTACAGAACAGCGTTCACTGCTATAGAACCAGTATCAAGATGCCATGGAATCTTGGGAGCACCAACTCCCAAATATGAATTTCAAATCTACAATTATCTTTGATAAAAGTGGGAAAATAATTTCCTAGAATTCAGTATAGCTTTAGGAGGTTCAAAACACCTTGAAATCATATGTTAGTTTTAAATTGGTACATTTTTGTATAGTATATGTTTTTGGTACCTTTGTTAAAAATCTGTTGGCCATAAACAGATTTATTTCTGGGTTCTCTGTTCTGTTCCTTCGGCTTATGTGTCTGTTTTTAAACCATTGCATTGCTATTTTGGTTACTATAGCCTTAAAATATATTTTGACCCCAGTTTTGTTCTTTTTGCTCAGGATTGCTTTTATATTTTTTTGGTTCCATAAAAATTTTATGTTTGTTTTTCTATTTCTATAAAAGATGACATTATTATTTTTATAGGGCTTGTGTTGAATCTGTAGATTGGGGAAATAGGTCATTTCAACAATATTTATTATTCCAGTCTGCCTTTCTGTTTGTTTACATCCTCTTCAATTTCTTTCATCAATGTCTTGTAGTTTTCTTGGTAGAGGTCTTTTACCTCCTTTATTAAATTTATTCCTAGATTTTTTTTGTAACTACTATAAAAGGGATTTGCTTCTTGATTCCTTTCTCAGCTAGTATATTAGTGAACAGAAATGTTACTGATTTATTTTTATGTTCCTTTTGTATCCTCCAACTTCACCAAAATTGTTTACCAAATTTGAGAGTTTTTTGTGAGAGTATTTATGTTTTTCTGAAAATAACATTATGTTGTCTGGAAATTTGACCTCCTCTTCCCCAATGTGGATGCCTTTTTTTCTTTTTTATTCCTGATTGCTTTGGCAAGGACTTTTAGTACTATGTTGAATAGGAGTGGTAATGTGAACATCTTTGTCTTGTTCTACTTCTTGGAGGAGAGTCTTTCAGCTTTTCCCAACTCAGGATGATGTTGACTGTGAATTAATCACATCTGCCTCTAGTATGTTGAGTTATGTTCCTTTCATGCCAACACCCATCAAGAATGGATGTTGAATATTATCAACTGCTTTTTCTGCATCTATTCAGATGATCATATTGTTTTTCTTCTTCATTCTGTTGATAGGATGTATCATGTTTATTGATTAGCATATGTTGAACCATCCTTGTATCCCTGATACAAATCCCACTCAGTATATTATTATTATTATTATTTTGCTGTACTGTTGGATTTAGATTGATTTTATTTTTGTTATAGTTTTGGTATCAGAGTAATGTTGGCTTTGTAGAATGAAATAGGCAGGATTCTTTCCTCTTCAATTTTTTAGAATAGTTTAAGGTGATCTAGTGTTAATTTTTCCTTATAAGTTTGGTAGTAAATTTTAGCAGTAAAGCCACACTTCATAAAAACTCCTGGATTTTCTTTGTTAGGAGACTTTTTTTGTTGTTGTTGAATCAGCTCATTACTCTGTATTGGTTTTTCAGGTTTTCTGTTTCTCCTTGATTTAATCTTGATAGGTCGCTTGTGTCCAAGTTTTTATACATTTTCTCCAAGTTTTTCAGTTTGCTATATAATAGTAATCTCTGATGATCTTTTGTATTTCTGTGGTATCAATTGTAATATCTCTTTTTGCATATCTGATTTTATCTATTAAAGCCTTATCTCTTCTTTTTCCTGGTTAGTGTAGCTAGTGGTTTATTGATTTTATTTATCTTTTCAAAAACTCAACTTTTTGTTTTGTGGAGCCTTTGTATTTTTTTCAGTCCCAATTTTATTTAGTTTTATTTCTGATCTTTGTTAATTTACCTCTCCTGATTTTGAGTTTGTTTTCTTTCACACTTGAGGTGTATTGTTAGATGGTTTGGTTGCAATCTGTCTACTTTTTTGATGTATGTATGTGTTTATTGCTTTATATTCCTCCCTTAGAACTACTTTTAATGCATTCTATCAGTTTTGGTGTGCTATGTTTCCATTATATTTGTTTTATGATTTATTTTATTATTTCTAATTTCTTCCTGGATCCAATTATCATTGAGGAACATATTGTTTAATTCCCATGTATTTGTAAAGTTTCCAAAGATCCACTTGTTATTGATTTCTACATGTGTTTCATTATGATCTCAGCAGACTCTTGATATGATGATGATTTTCTTTTCAATTTGCTGCGGCTTGTTTTATCCTAACATATGGTCTATCTTGGAGAATATTCCATGTACTGATGAGAAGAATGTATTTTCTAAAGCTATTAGAGGAAATGTTCTGTAATTGCTTAAGCCTATTTTGTCTAAATTTTAGTTTAAATCTGAACTTTAGAGATAAGTTTCTTTAGTCATCATATTATTGAGTCATTTTATTTTTATTCATTTGGCCAGTCTATATCTTTAAAGTAGAATGTTTTATCCATTTGCCCCAAAGTATCAGTGATATTTGAAGGCTTATTCTGGTCATTTTATTAACTGGTTTATGGTTGTTTCATAGATCCTTTTTTCCTTTCTCTCTTTTTCTCTTATTGTTTACCATTGTGTTTTAGTGGTTTTCTGTAGTGGTGACCTATGAGTCTTTTTTCTTCCTCATTTGTGTATTTTCTCTATCAATGGGTTTTATACTTTCATGTGTTTTCATGATAGCAGATATAGTCCTTTTGCTTCTGCATTTAGGACTCCCTTAAGCACTTTTAAGGGAGGTCTGGTCTGTTGGTAATGAATTCCTTCAGCTTTTGCCTGTCTGGGAAAAACTTATTTTCATTTACAAATGATAACTTTAAAAGTTTAGTGTCCTTCATTAAAATTTTTTTTTCTTCCCAAACTTTAAATGTATAACCCCATTTTCCCCTGCCTTTAAGGTTTCAGCTGAGAAATACCTGTTAGTTTGATGGGGGTTCCCTTATAAGTGACTATATGCTTTTCTCTTTCTGTTTATAAAATTCTCTCTTTGTCTTTGATTTTGACAGTTTGTCTATAATGTGTCATGCAGAATAACTTTTTGCATTGTACATGGGCATTTCAGAGCTTCTTGTATCTGGATATTTATTTATTTTATTTATTTTTTTTTTATAATTTTATTGAATCATAATTCTGTACATTGGTGCAATCATAGGGCATGATTCATATACATTCAGAAATGTTTTCATCGTACTGTTACAGATAGCCTTCATGGCATTTTCTTGATCACTATAT
>CAUYON010064243.1:0-25240 GCA_963573935.1 Arctocebus calabarensis | reverse complement strand
CCGCCAGCTCAGGTGTATGTGGCTGGTGCCTTAGCCCGTTGAGCCACAGGTGCCGAGCCTCAAGTAAGGACTTTTTAATCTGGCTAAAAAGTAATAATTCATATAATCACCCTCATTTACTTATTAAAAAATATCAATCATCTACTATGTATTATCCTGAGGATTCAATGTTGGAAACTAGTCTCTGCCTTTAAAGAGCTCACAGGGAAGTCAGCAATATAAACTGGCTTTTACAATACGGTGAAAAGACCTTTAACAGGGCAGGCATAGGTACTTCAGGGAAGAGAAGGGGATCTAATCCAGCTAGAGAGGGTAACAATCTGAGACCTGAATGATGAGCAGAACTAACTCGAGAGAGAAGGGAAGAGAAAAATGTGTTTGCAGGCATGCCCTTCCAGGAAAACTTTTTTTTTTACTTCCAAGATGGGGGCTAATTAATGTATGATAAAGGTCACATTTTAATTCACTGGGAGAATTTTTTAAATATTGTTGAGTAAACTGATTAACCTGGGTACCTTTTTAAAAACAGATTCTTACTGTTAGGTCTAGGCTAAAGTAGAAAAATACCAGTTAACTCCTGACAAATTTCTGGGATCCAAGCCCTCAATAAAATGGAGTAAGTCTGGTTTACTCCCGAGATAGATGGGAAAGTACTCACTAACTTCTTGCTTGACTAACTCCTGGACCTGGGAAACACTGACTATCCCCAGACTGACTTTTAAACAATGCCAGGTGAAGAGAATACTGAGACAAAGAGTATGGAGGAAAAGTACTGAAACTAAAATGTATGGGAAAATACGAAAACAAAGATGGATAACGTATGGCTAACCGCAAAAATTCTGCTTCTGTACAATGCTTACTTGCTGCCACCCCCAAATGCACCTGGACAGCCTGTGTGCCAACCAGGATGCAGACCAAGCCTTAAAAACTTGACTCCTTAAGTACTTGGGGCTGCTCTCAGAAACCCCATGTTGGGACACTGAGGCAGTAGCCAGCTGGCTCTGCAATAAAAGGACTCTGCTGTAAATTTGGCTTGTTTGGCAGTGTGGTCTTTGTGGAACTCCTGGGCGCTACATTACCTCATACCATATACTAAAATATATTTCAGATGAATTAAACAGGTAAATGAAAACAAAACTATAAACAGGAAAAAATATTTATAAATTTTTACTGGCAATGAGGTGGGAAAGGACTTTCTAAGTACAAAAAGGCAAAGGGAGAAAACTCCAAACAGAAGACTAAGGGTAAGGTTTTTTGATTGCCAAAATATGCTACAAATACAATCAGAGTCCACCAAATCTAACAAAATAATAAACACAAGAAACTAAAAGATGTGGTAGCTATGGCTACTCATCCTCCATTAGTTTTTTCTAGCACCTTGTCACCCTCAGTATACTGTTGTGGCGTCACAGCTCACAGCAACCTCAAACTCTTGGGCTCAAACGATTCTCTTGCTTCAGCCTCCCAAGTAGCTGGGACTACAGGTGCCTGCCACAACGCCCAGCTTGCATGGCCCGAGACCATTTTTAGAGGCAGGGTCTCGCTCTTGCTCAGGCTGATCTTGAACATGTGAGCTCAGGCAATCTACTCCCTTGGCCTCCCAGAGTGCTAGAATTACAGTTGTGAGCCACCGAGCCCAGTTGTTTTTTTTTTCCTTTATAACACAGCACATGTCTTTGCCCTTGCAAATCCATGTCCTTCGGGGGTGGGCCTGCTTTTTGCTTGCTCTAAAGCTAAATCCACCATCCTCATTCCTCAATAGTGACTGGTTCAGGAATGAACGTGTGACCCTGTGAACTGAAATAAAATCTTAAGGTTCCCCCTCCAGTGGCTGACTGGACCCCATCTTGGCCAAGGGGATCCCCTAAAACTGAGCTACTAGCCGTGAGAAGAGATTAGACATGCTTCATCATGTCCCCGTCCCCTTCTTAGAGATTCCCTGTGTGACTCATTAAGAGGTCTTGGGCCATGCAAGACAAACATGCAGTTCCTCAATATATACAACAAACTACTTGGATCTGGGCAAGTGTTGGTAGTTTGTCTCTGATTAACAAACAGATCCTTATCTTAATTCAAGCATTCCTTTCCACTGACTCCTGGTCTATTAGATAAAGCCTAACTATTTCAGCCAATTATCAACCGAAGAATCTTTAAACCCATCGATAACCTGTGGGCCCCCAATTTGAAATATCCCATCGTTATGGTCAAACCAATGTATGCTTTCCATTTATTGATTTACGACTTTACCTGTGATTCCTGTGTCCCTGAAATGTATACAAACTGTAGCCCCACCATGAGTCCACTTGCTCAAGGTTTCTTGGGCGTGGCTCCAGGTCTTGGTCCTCAAATTTGGCTCAAAGTAAACCTCTTTAAATTATTTTACAGAGTATGGCTTCTTTGCCATCCCCAGTTGCTGGGGATTTGTAGAAAAAAACTGTTCTCCAGTTTTATTTTATTTTTTTAGAGACAGAGTCTTTCTTTGTTGCCCTCTGTAGAGTGCTGTAGTGTCACAGCTTACAGCAACATCCAGCTCCTGGGCCTAGGTGATTCTCTTGCCTCAGTCTCCCAAATAGCTGGGACTACAGGCTGGTGCCCTACTCACTGAGCCATAGGTGCCGCCCTGTTCTTCAATTTTGGAGCACTACAAAAGGCAGCCTCTCCTTGGAAGGTTGTGGCTGTGTGGCTGGAAAGCCAGGAACAGCAGTAATCTCCTCATTCTCAGGAGAGAAGCAGCTTCAATGAAGCTAACACAGAGAGAAAAACAGGTTTAAGGACAACTGAGAAACAGAGCCAGAGCTGCTCAATTAAAAGAACCAAATTAAATTGAAGTTGTATCTGAGGTCTGTGCTTGGCAGCTGTGAGGGGTTTGGCACAACATTGCCCATGGTATTCTGGGAGAGGGTGCCTGCTAAGGTGACTGCACTGAAGGGTGAAATGAGGATGCTGGAGCTGTCGGTTACTTTTGTTTATTGTAGGACTTCTCAGAGACTTTAACATTCATTGTGAATCTCCAAAATGGAAATAGACTTTCTCAAAAAGTAGCTGACCACAGAGACTTTTCTTTTGTAAAGGAAAATAAAAATCTCAAGTCCTCTCCCTCCAAGGTCAAGCCTGAAGGCTGAGTCACCAACGCCCCCTTCCAGGTGAAGAGCTGCTACTAACACTAAGTGTTAGACAGATCCCAGAGGCTGTAGAAAGGAAAAAGAGCTCTCCTGAGAGGTCATTTATTAGAAAATTCCTTGCTGACCTCCCACAAACAAGTACATGCCAATTATAATTTCAGGTCCGTAGGCTTAATCTAGTTCCTAAAATTGAAGTCTATCAGATTCCATACTAATAATGTTGATCACAAGTTTATCTTACCAGGTGCAGAAAAGAGATAAGAGAAGATCAGTCATTCTCCTCCTCGCCAGGGACAGCTGCGTAACTGATGCTTCCTTCTCTCCCTTTTTCTCTTCAAACATCCACCTTATCTAATATAAAATGTATATTCCTAGACACTAACTCAAGTCTCACAAGAATGTAACCATTTGTCTCACTGTCCACCCTTCTCCTCCTCTTTCTTTCTGGATGCCCCCTCCGCTTAAATACTAAGTTCCTAAAATCCCTTTTCAGATAGCCCAAGTGACAGATGCTTTCTCAGCCTTGTCCTCAAACTTTGGCTTAATAAACCTCCCTGGATTGAAATCTATCTCTCACTTAACCTGGGTTGTCACTTTGGCTAGACATTAAGTGGTGCTAGTATTCTACAGAACACTGTTAGAAATGCTCATATAAACACTTTAAAAAGTAACCTATTTACTGCTCTTTTGTGATACTGTGATACAGTTATAAATTTATATTTGGCTTTTGTCCCTGGTTCCTGGCACAGACCTCCTAAAACCTCTGGAATTTCTTGAATGGCAGGGGTGAGAGGAGCATCGTTATTCATATTAAGACCCTTTCAACCATACCTGAGTTTATGCTACTGAGCTCTTAATGGATGGGGACTGGTTGCCAGAGGAACCAACCATGTGATTAGGGGGTGGGAACTTTCAGGACTTCCCCTTTTGGGGGTGGTTGGGGAGAGGCTGAAAATCAGATACAATCATCAATGGCCCACAATTTAATCAATCATGCCTTTGTAAAGAAGCCTCCATTAAAATCTCTAAATAGTGGGTTTAAAGAACATCTAAGTTGGTGGCCACACAGACAAGAATGGTACACTGAAATGGTATGAGAGAGTCCAGGAGCCATTCTCCATACCTGGCCCTCTTTTCCATTTGGCTTTTCTATGAGTCATACCCTTTATAATAAACTGGTGAATGTAAATAAAGTATTCCCCTGAGTTCTGTGAGACATTCTAGCAAATAATCAAATCCAAGCAGGGGTTAGTGGAAACTCCTAATTTACAGCCAGTTGGCCAGAAGTACAGGGAGGCTTGGACTTGAAGAATGGGCAGTAAATGGGACTTAGTCTTAACTTGTGGGGTCTGATGCTAGCTTCAGGTAGACAGAATTCAATTGAATTATAGATTCCTAGCAGGTGTTTAAAAAATTGGAGAACTGCTTGGTGTAGAAGAGACTTTTTCTTTTTTTGAGACAGAGTCTCACTTTGCAGTCCTTGGTAGAGTACTATGGCATCACAGCTCACAGCAACCTCAAACTCTCAGGCTTAAGCGATTCTCTTGCTTTAATCTCCCAAGTAGTTGGGACTACAGACGCCTGCCACAACGCCCAGCTATTTTCCTGTTTTGCAGTTCGGCCGAGGCCGGGTTTGAACCCACCACCTTCGGTATATGGGGCCGGCGCCTGTGGCTCATCCAGTAGGGTGCTGGCCCCAGCTATTTTTTTTAAGAGACGAGGTCTTGCTCTGGCTCAGACTGGTCTTGAACCTGTGAGCTCAGGCAATCCACCCACCTCAGCCTCCCATGGCCTGGGATTATAGGCGTGAGCCACCGCACCCAGCTGAAAGAGACATATTTAATGTCAGAAGGTTTCCCTTTGCATATTTCTTCAAAAACCATTAGGAAATCTACTTAAAAATATTTACATTCTGTTATCTAAAAATGATTCTGCAGTATTTAGTCAATACTACTGTGAGTTAGTCATAACAGAAATCTTTCAATTACCTTCAAATCCTCTCTTAGAGAACTATAGTCTATTTCAATGGCTTCTTCTTTTTCATAGACATCAACTGTTGCCTGGGTACTTTCTACTTCAGTTTCCATCTGAAAAATATGAATACATACAACATTTATCAACTAAATCTTCTGAGAACTTCAACACAGTTGCTGGGGAGGGTGCAGAGCAGGATCCCTATAGAGAGTGCCAGGAGCTGCTCCCGCTGGCAGACTTGCATCCTGCCAGGATTCATTGTGCAAAATGTTCGTAATTCTAACAGACTTAATTCTATGATTTCTCTTAGGTACCTAATATATAGGTAAGAAACACTGGTTCATCCTGTGGACCTAAAGAAATGTGGATTCATAAAGAGACATGAGAATTACATGAAATGCCTAATCCTCTGGAATTATAGTTACTTTGTCATTTTTCCCTCTTAGAAAGATAAGGTGTTTTCCCCGCCTCAAAGGGGTTATATAAGAGGAAGAATAAACAAAAGGCATTGCATTTAAGTTCCATACAACAGTACATATTTTTAAATTTGCTGGAATACCTCTTCATCAATGATGTGATCCAGTGACCCCAGCAAAAGAATTATTTCGATATCTTGAACTTTGCAATCAAGCAGCATGTTATGCTTCTCCAATTGGTTCTGTTCCAGAGATGTCTGAATAGTGACAACTTGTTTTTGCAGCTTTCCCACTTCTCTATTAAATACACAGAGAGGACAAAGTCATTTTACTCATTATAGAACACTGTATGAAGGAAGAAAAATGTTATGTGTTATAAACTTATATAAAAAAATTATTTTTTCCAATGAGTGCTATAAATTCTACAGTTCTCTCACTGATGCTAATGTAATTGTTAATATTCCTAAGAAAGGCCATGAATGTCATTAATCTAAGGGAGCATTTTTCACTAATAAACATTGCTGTAATCAGGACTAGAAAAGACATAGTACTTCCTAGTTGCTTTATATTTAAATCTGTCAATTTTTCAACCTGCATCTATCTCTCAGATTTAAGCTCTGTATTTTAGAACCTCAAACCAAGAGAAAGTTTCTTAGCAACAGACATGTCTTGCCAAGAAAGTCATTACACACCTAATAATCTAAAGTTTACCACTAACACTAATGTTATTAATGCCTTCTACCTCAAGATGAAGTCTTGGAGTTTTACAAATTGACATGATATGGAATTTTGGCTTGGTGCCTGTGGCTCAACGGGCTAAGGCGCCAGCCACATACACCTGAGCTGGTGGGTTCGAATTCAGCCCCGGCCCGCCAAACAACAATGACGGCTGCAACCAAAAAATGGCCGGGCGTTGTGGTGGGTGCCTGTAGTCCCAGGTACTTGGGAGGCGGAGGCAAGAGACTCACTTGAGCTCAGGAATTGGAGGTTGCTGTGAGCTGTGATGCCACAGCACTCTATCCAGGGTGACAGCTTGGGCTATCTCAAAAAACAAACAACAAAAAAAAAGAAATGATATGAAATTTTATATCTTTTTTTAATTTTATTTCTTTTTTAGAGACAGAGTCTCACTTTATCGCCCTCGGTAGAGTCCGTGGCGTCACACAGCTCACAGCAACCTCCAACTCCTGGGCTTAGGTAATTCTCTTGCCTCAGCCTCCTGAGTAGCTGGGACTACAGGCTTCCGCCACAACCGGGCTATTTTTTTGTTTTGCAGTTCAGGCAGAAGGCTGAGTTTGAACCTGCCATCCTCGGTATATGGGGCCAGCGCCCTACTCCCTGAGCCACAGGCACTGCCCGATATGGAATTTTAAAGCACACCTACTAAAAGGACTCCAACTCCCCCAACCAAAAAAAGAAACAAGAGGGCGGCGCCTGTGGCTCATCGAGTAGAGCGCCGGCCCCATACACTGAAGGTGGCAGGTTCAAACTTTGTTTTGGCTGAACTGTAAAAACAGAAAAACAGCCGGGCATGTGGCAGGCACCTGTGGTCCCAACTACTCAGGAGGCTGAGGCAAGAGAATCGCCTGGGCCCAGGAGTTGGAGGTTGCTGTGAGCTGTGTGATGCCATGGCATTCTACCGAGGGCGATAAAGTGAGACTCTGTCTCTACAAAAAAATAAATAAATAAATAAAAATAAAAAAGAAAGAAGAAATTAAGAACTACATAGTTTTCCTCAAAGGAGTAGGGTGCCTGCCCCATATACTGGAGGTGGTGGGTTCAAGCTTGGCCTCGGCCAAAAACTGCAAAAAAAAAAGAAAGAAAGAAAGAAAAGAAAAACTATAGTTTTCAGGAATATAAGGGGGGAAGATTTCTTTTTAAATACAAAAGTAAAAAAAAAAATCCACTCAAAAATCTTAGACAGACTTCTGTCTATTATCTGACACACTCATGAGTTTTGGATAGTGAGGAAAATTGTGAAACGCCAAGAGGCTAAGCAAAAACAAAGACCTCATATCATCTGATTACTTATAGTTTTATAAATGATTCATGACAAGAAAGTGTCATTTTGGTACAGCCAGTGATTCAAAGTATCATCATCATCATCTTGGCATACATAACATGCTTATCTTGACAGGTACTGTTCTAAGTGCCATATAAATATTAATTTACTTAACCCTTCTGTTAGGTTATGTACTACTACTACTATCTGCATTACTGCTGTGGAAATTAAGGTATGATATATGAGGAGCAGAGCTGGGACATGAAACCCAGCTTACCCTCTCCTCTATGCTCTGAAGCACAAACAGACTGGAGGGAATCTGTACAACAGGGAGGTAATAGTTTCCAAGGAGATCAAGGATAAGGGATTCACTGAACACACTCATGTTTCCATCTACTGAGAAGAACTTGTCGCTGTAAACAACTACCACCTCTCTTGGTTTTCCCCCAGATTAGAATGTTTGAAAGGTATGATGTAGAACCAAGAGCAACAAAGGGCACATATTAAAAAAAACCTTGTATAATAGATTTCGAATTGATGATATACATGTTTTTAAAACTCTGACTAGGTATTTCAAACTGATTTATTTTTTTCTTTTTTGAGACAGACTTGTCACCTGGGCTAGAGTATAGTGGCATCGTCAAAGCTCACTGCAACCTCAAACTTGATGTTCCTGCCTCAGCCTCCTGAGTAGACGGGACTACAGGCACCCACCATAATGTGCAACTGACTTTTCTATTTTATTTTATTTATTTTTTTGAGACAGAGCCTCAAGCTGTCTCCCTGGGTAGAGTGCGGTGGCATCACAGCTCACAACAACCTCCAACTCCTGGGCTCAAGAGATTTTCCTGACTCCACCTCAAGTAGCTGGGACTACAGGTGCTTGCCACAACCCCTGGCTATTGTTTTTTTGGTTGCAGCCGTCATTGTTGTCCCGGCCAGCCCGGGCTGGATTCAAACTCACCAGCTCAGATGTATGTGGCTGGCGCCTTAGCCACTTGAGCCACAGGCACCGAGCTGACTTTTCTATTTTTGAGGAGAGACAGGGTCTTGTTCTTCCTCAGTCTGGTCTCTAACCTGTGAGCTCAGGAAATCCACCCATCTCAGCCTCCCAAGTGCTAGGATAAAGGCGTGAGCCACCACACCCGGCCTCAATGAATTCTTAATTACCTATCAACAGCCAAGAACTTTCTTTTTTCCTCTTCAATTTGAGTGTGAACTTTCTCAATGTTGGAGTTCTGGGTGACAAATATATCTTTAAGCTGCTGCCGCTTTGCCATGAGTTCATCCACGATCTGAAGACAGTTTTCCTCAGCCTGAACAGAGAGGGTTTGCACTGTAGATTTATCATCTTTTATATTAATACAGTCAATAGGTTATTTTATAATCAATAAAACCATACCAGTCATTCCAAGATAAACCTTCTAATCCTGTATGCTACTTGAACCTTGAAGCTCCATCTTAGGTTGTGGCCCACTCTCATTCTACACTTTTTAGAAACTGGTTATCACTACCTGCCTTTATCCTTTGGATTAATTCCTCAGCTCACTGCCATCTGACTTCTACTTCCATTGGCCAGTGAAGTGTTCCTGCTATTATGAGCTCTAACTGGCAATAAAGAGACATTTTCCAGACTTTACTTTTTTGACAGTTCTCATTCCTTCCTCCTTTCTAAAACTCTGGGGTTTCTGTATCAACTGTCTGGCTTTCATCCTAAGCTGACTGACTACCTTACAAAATCTCATCGCTGCTCCACTCCTCTTCACTGACTGCCTATCTACTGGGGAGTCACAACCATTCTCATTTGGTTTCATTTTACTCTCATTAACCAGCCACTCCCAAATCTAAATCTCCAGCCTAGAATTCTTTTTATCTACATACTTTTTAACTGCCTCCTGGAAACTGCCATCTAGACATCAATTTTCTCTCCTGAACCTGCTGCTCTGATTCACCAATCACACAAGTTAGAACTCAGAGTCATCCATGGCACCCCTTCCATATACTTCAAATACTTTAAATAGTTCTTAAATCCGCAACCCCCTCCCCAGGATCCTTCAGAAGTTCAACAAAGGTTTATTCAATGAAGGAACCCAATTTTAATGAAGAGGCACTTCAGTCACCCATGATTAATTACCTTCTTTAGATTATCAATGTCTTCTCTACCTTTCTGGATTGTTTCTTTTAATGAGTTGATCTTGCTTAGTTTCTTCTTCAGCTGATTTCGGCAATACTCGAGTTGAATATTAAGCCGAGTCTTTTGTTTTTCAAATTCTAATCTAGTATAATAAAGTCAAACATATAAGTGGTATGCAGAGTGCTTTAAAAAATTTGTTTTCTTATGGGAAATTTCAAACAAATATAAAAGTAAAGGAAATACTATAATGAGATATACTTCTTTTTTTTATATTTCACTCAAATTTAACAATTACCAATTCATGGTCATTCTTGTTGCATCTATAATCCCCCTCATCACCCCTCCCCACCACTTGATTATCTGAAGCAAAGTCCAGAAATGTAATTTCATCTGTAAATATTGTGTATCTCTAAAAGTGAAGCAACTTTTAATTCAAAACCATAAACTATTATAGGTAAAAAAATGATTAAATCCTTAATATTACATTGCTATCACTGCTAAATTTCCTCATTACAGTAAAAAAAAATAACTGATGGATAGAATCAGGATCTATGTATCTGTGTGCAGATAGGTGATATGTTTCTTAGATCTTTTATAATCTACAAGGTTCCTCCCCTATTTTTCTCTGAGTTACAATTTATGTGCTTTTTTCTTTATTAGTCAGTCTTTTCAAATGGCTATTCAGACATAAACTCCAGACTTAGAAATTTGGAAACATGTTCCTTCCTGATGCACTTTACTACTTTGACAGTTTCATAAACTTCTTATGAAGAATTCCAATGTCAACTAAGACTCATCCTTTCTATCCTCTTTCCTTCATATACACTGCTAACAAAATCATTTGTTCAAGAAATATTCTCAGCACTATCAGATATTGCACTAGATACTAATACAAAACCAACCATAATAATAAAAATAGTAGTATTTAATGAGAGGTTACTATATACACCTGACACTGTTATAAATGCTTTTACATGAACTAACTCACTTAACTTGTTAAACTCTATGAGGTCAGCAATGCTATTGTCCTTATTTATCAGATTAGGAGACCAAGGCACAGAGAGGTAAGTAATTTGCCCAAGTCTACTCATTGAGGATGTGGTAGAGCCAGGAATGACACACCCCCAGCAGAATCCCTGCTCTTAACTTCTGACCACATTGCCTGTTGGAGAGGTTAAGAATCAATCTTTTTTTTTTTTTTTTAATTGAATCATAGCTGTGTACAAAAATTCAATCATGGGGTACAGTGTGCAGGCTTCTGTGCCCTCACTAACTCCACTTTCTAAGGATAGCAGTTTCATTTGAGAGGAGGGTACACCATAGCAGTGAGGTAAGAACTGCCATTCAGCATAGCTAACCTGGCATGTTATTGCTTACAGTCATATGACCATGCAGGATGTGGCAGTATGAGTCTATTTCTTGAATTCTTCAGTGTGCATATCCAGGGCATCATCCTCAGAAAAGGCTTATCTGTCATATCAAAAATGTCTCTGAAACTCCTATGTAAGCAGAATAGGTTTTCAGTGCTTGGATATACAAATATTAATTGACATAGGTCACTGTTCCTAAGGGTTCATAGCCTAATGTAGGAGACACAAAGATAATATATGATAACAGTAAAACAAAAATCATGTCATGAATGAAGAATATGAATGGTTTTGTGAAACACCATTCCACCATACAATGTGGAATATGTATCAGGCATTGTAACACTTAGTGGCCATATGGTAATATATAGAAACTACATTATTTTTATTATCTTAGAAAAATTTTTATCTGAAATTATTCACTTAATGTACGTATACCATAAGTAATAAAATAATATAAATGTACATAGAAAAAATAATTAGTCTATAACCAATCTGTCCTTTATAATCCTACTCCTTGAGATAACCATATATCTCAAGTGTTCATTCTTCTAATGTTTTCTTTGATTCTTACAGAATGTGTATGTTTCAGTAAACATTAAATAATACAGGAACAAATTTGCTGCTTATGTTTAGATATTTAATGCATTCTTCCTCATACGTCTTGTTTCCAAGGAAATAATTATACTGAAAACATGGAATTAGGAAGATTATATACCATGATGATCTAAGACATAATTCATGAATTCAGTGACCATTCAATATTATAAAATCTAATAATAAACTTTACTATATAAATATTAAGAATATTCATCTGATGATTTTCATTAATTCTAACAATAGCCTTTGATAAAATTCAATAGCATAAGTTAAAAAAATACATTCAAAAGTACGGGAGTATAGGGATATTTCATTAGCTCAACCATGTGTATATAATCTAGTGGTTTATTTACATTTTGCTTCTTAAAAAAGTAAAGAAGACAACTATTTCAATTAATATTTACCATAGTCCTGTAAGTTTGAGTCAATATAATTATCCAAGAGAAAATAAAAACTTCTAGAGGGGAAAACTATTTGTAGATGACCTGATAGTATAAAAAGAATCCCTAGAAAATCAGATAAAAATGAACTCAACTAAAAAAAAAAATGAGGAAGGCAGCAACCTATAAATTTAGTACACAAAAATCAATAGCCTTTATATAGACAAATAATATCAATTATGTGATGGAAAAGAAAGTAATATTTACAAAGCAAATCAAAAGTTTTAATGTTTAGGCATAAAATAAAAAATAATGAAGAAAAACTTGATGAGTAAAAGTCTTAAACACCCCAGGAGGCACCGAAGTAGCCTTGGGCAATGGGAGACGTTTATGATTGCTGGGCAGGAAAGCAAAACATCATGAAGACATCACTCCCCCAGAATTTAACTGCTAAGTTTAATGGACCAAATGAATATAAGAATAATTTCTTTTTTTTTATGGAACCAGATGAATTGACACTAAAAATTAAATTGAAAATAACATTTAAAATTATGCAGGAAGCTATAAAAGAAAAGCTGTGTGCAACGGAGCAGCTCCACTAAGTTCCAGAACATATTTCAGAGTCTCCATGTTAAAAGTGTTACATCTATACCCAGAAAAGGAGAACTGAAAGGTTCTAAAATTTTAAAATAAAACCATCCATAGTCTTAGATGAACACATGAGTGGATTCCTCCATGACATGAACATGGGGGAAAGCTTTCCAAGTATGACTGAAAATCCAAAGACAAGAAAATATTCACAATATTAACAACAAAAAGTAAAGGAAAACTTTTTCATGACCAAACACTGTAAGAAAGCATCATTTCTGCTTCTGGTATAGTTCAGCAAACCCAACTGAATCAATTTTCATACAAATAATGACCATAGACTCCAGATAAATATAAAGCATGGCTATCTTTAGAGTTCACCAGAGTTCACTAGTGAGTGAGCAGAAACAGGCAGATCCTCAATGGGGAGAGAAGGGTGAGTTGTCTACTTTTCAAAATGACTCTGATCCTGAGGGTAGCTATGGCTGGCACCCTAAAAAGTGACTAAAGCCAAAGTAGATCCCCTTAATCCCATAGTGGAGGACAACTGCAGAGGCTGAAAACAAGAAAGTGGTGGGGAAAGATAGCTATATTGTGGGACCATAAGCTGTAGGCGTAACTTTTACCCAAGTCCCTGGCAGGTAGATGCTTAAGTACTCATGCTGCCAAACTGCTCCTGGAAACCTAAAGTAACTGAGCTTAGACACAAGAATGTGGAATTTGAGTTTAGCCAAATCACCTGTCTGCTCCTATGTTTGTGTCAAAAACAAACAAACAAACAAACAAACAAAAACACAGAATGCAATCTCTACAATGTGTGAGGACATATCCCTCCCCCCAAAAACAAGATAAACAAATAGGATAAACTGACCTATATTCAAGTCAAAAATGATTAATGGAGACTAAAGCCAACATAGCTCAGATGTTACAATTAACAGAAAATGATTGTAAAACAGGTTTTATAGCTGTGATTATAGTGACAAAGAAAAATATGCGAGGAGCAACAGAAACTACATAGGAAAGCAAATGAAAATTCTAGAACCAAATAATAAACATTCAGAATAAACAAATAACTAAACATGACAGAGAAATCAAAGCTTAAAAAAACTAGATTTTACTTAGGTAAAAAATTATTAAATTTGAATAAAGCATTAAAACTCAATGTCATGAATATCTAGATACGGATAGTAACTGAGTGATTTTGTAATATAATAAGAAATATAGGGCGGGGCACCTGTGGCTCAAAGGAGTAGGGCACTGGCCCCATATGCCGGAGGTGCCTGGTTCAAATCCAGCCCCAGCAAAAAACTGCAAAAAAAGAAAAAAAAAGAAATATATGCATTGGGTTCTTCCCCTGGTTTCTGGCACTGAGTTGTTGAAACAAACCGTTGTTAATAAGGTTGCTGGGAGAATTTTTTTTTGAATATTTCTCTCTGACCCTGGTTCTTGCCACAGAGCTTTTAAGACCCTTGTAATTGCCTGACTGATGTAAACATCTGACACAGATCTTCTAAATCCTTTGGAATTTCCTGGGTGACGGGAGCATCTTTTGCCCCAGCAGGATCAATCTTGTGGGCTCCTGAGCAGTCTTGGGGTGGGCGCCTTGTCAGGGGAACAAACTTTGTGATTAGAGGGTTGGAACTGTCAGCATCACACCAACCTCCAGAGAAAAGAGAAGGAACAAATGTTGAATTGAATACAAAATTCCAGTGCCCTGATTAATTACAAAAAAAAAAAAGATAGTATAATGGAGCTTTCATAAAAACTGAAAAGATGGGAATTGAAGCACTGCCAAGGTGCTGAATACACATACAACTGTCTTTTTCTTCAGATGGCTGCACTACATCTGCTAGTTCCAGCAGTGAGATTGACCCATTCATTTGCTTTCTGTGACCTACTCACATTCCCTTTCTAATATTTTGCTTCAACACAAAGTGTAACAACAATCACATATCTTTTTGTCTGTCAAGAAAGACTTTTCTGTAGCATAACAGTGTGGACTCCATAACAGTGGTGAGACTATAAATAATATTCTCAGATCCTGAAAACAAACAAAACAAAACAAAAAACAAACAAAAGAGCTCTCACTGACTTTAGCCCAAATGACCACCCTCCATTTATGCAACAGAGAGGTACTACCAGGCTGAAAGACTCTACAACATGAGAAGCAATAAAACACTTCAGTCACAGATCAAAGCAGGCTGGGTAAGCTAGGGTTTTTTCTAGTAAAATCACGACAAGGCAACCATGGTCAGATTCATCAGGTCAAAATATCAGCCTTGCTTCATGCTCATGAAGTCACATCCACTGAAACTCATTCTTTGTGATATCAGAAGATTTATAATACAAATAGCAAAATTGACTGAGAATTGACACTGTACTACATACTACTGTGAGGGTCTTAAATATATCTATTCATGAATTTCCTGATAACCCAAATATAGTAAATATCATTCTCCTTTGGCAGATGATGACAATGTGAATGGGAGAATTCAAGTATTTCACTCAAAGTCTCACAACACACTAGTGGCAGGTGAGGGAGTTGGACCTCGTAATATAGGGCCTGAGGTTCCTGCCTCAACCACTCTGTTCTGATAGAGTGAAATAGCTTCTGTAATAACATCCAAAGTGTCTGCTGGGCTAGCATTTTTCTCCAGGTGCTTGGTTTTCTTTTTTTGAAGGAATTTTTAGACCAACATAAGGAACAAATGAGGCAAAAGCAAACAACCAACCAGCCAAATAACTTGAGCACTGTAAATACTATACAGGTGGATATCAGTTAGAAATAAATAGGAAAACGAAAATGGAAGAGGGTGTAAGGACAGGTTAAACGCTGGTGACAGGCATAGTAATATTTGAAGTTTATAGATGGACAGAACTGGGGAAATCCCTGTGTCCTCCCAGAGGATAATTAGAAAGGACAACAGAATTGGGAGAGACCCTGTCACAGAGGAGGAAAGATAAGGAGAAGTGTGGAGAGGAAAAACTGATCAGGGAGATGGAAATGCTGATAAGGAAAGGGTAAGATTGAACCAGCAGTACCGCTTTCTGTGTTTCTAATCCATTTTCCAGTAAGAGGCTCAAGGTCAATTAACAAAAATTACCAGTCCGTACAATTTGTTGATGACATACTGTATGTTAGGCTTTAGGTCTGGGTACAAGACTTTATTGTATGTTAATAATATTCAGTATCAGGGAATATCCTTATGCCATTTTATATGAATATAAAATGACAAAGTATTTATATAATATTCTAATAAACAAAAATTAATCTGTACTAACAGAAACCAGATAAACAGTTGCCTGGTGCCTGGGGGTGAGGTGGGGAAGGAAAGGAAGACTTCCTACAGAACATAAGAGAATTTATGGTGACAATAGACATAGTCACAATTTTGAAAGTGGCAATAGTTTGATGAGTATAAAAGTATGCCAAGAATTCTCAAATTCTACACTTGTCATTTATACCTCAAAAATGCTGCGTATATAGCAAATGGAAAACAAATATTTCTTAAAGCTTTGCCAAGGTCACTCAGTAGCAGTGAAGAGCAGAACAGGTTCCTGACACAATGAGAGTGGCTCACTAAGCATACACACCTGCAGCAGGTGTACTCCCTGGTGAGCATGGTGCAGGCATGATGCTGACTCTGTCACTTCATACTCTTCCCAGACACATGCATACAGAGGGGAAGTATTCAGATCACTCCCAGAACCTTCAAACATCATTAAAGCAAGAGGCAAATCATTCCACTCACACAAAGATGTGGCAGGTTTTGGTTACAGTTGCTGCCAAGATTGTTTATCTTGCTTCAAAGTAGTGACTATGGAATCAGGCTGAAGAGACCACTGTTACTACCTTTTGTTAGAGGCTGTGTGGATAGTGCTACCTTGTGTAAAATTCATAGCCACTCTCACTATCCCTGGCTCTGGATGCCAAGCCCAGAATCTGTCAGGACTCCTGACTCATCAGCCTGTAAGGACAGAGGCAGGAATATGAGGAACTTCCTGGATCCAGAGGCTGTACTTTCATTGTGAAGTCTAGTCTTTCAATGAGGAAGGAAAGCACATGAAGTCACAATCCTATAATGATGACCCACCACACTCATGCAGTTACTCAAGTGCTATTAAGGTTTTAAACCTACCTGTGAGGGTCACCTCAATACCCTGTATGTCTGTGTGCACATAGTGTTCAGGGCTCAAGAAAAACACAGCCAGAGACCCAGAACATGTACCCTAAACTCCAAATACCAAAATGTCTCAAGTTCTCTAAGTCTCATTCTCAGAAACCTAGGTGATAGGACAACCTGAAGGGGAACAAGCATGTGAGGACACAGTCCTTCCATCGCAGGCTGGCCCCAGCCTCAGCAATGTTCATCTCCCTGAAGCCAAGTAGACATGAACTTCCCAGCCAGCTGCAGGATCTCCATTCTCACCCTCCCTTTAACCCTCACAGCCTCAAAACAGTCCAAGCCTTAGGTGAAGCTGTGCTGAGGCCTGAGGAAAATCTCTGTCCTACCCAACTCCTCACATGCCGTCTGAGTGTCTGAGCCAATATAAAACACTCACCAGGGTCAATGTCGTGGCTACAACTGGCAGTAGGACCATGGCCATCAGTAGACAGTGATCATGTGAAGACCAGCAGTTATGGGTCTTGTAATTCCCTGACTTCATCCCCTCTAGAGCTGCAATTACCACGTCATGTGAAGAGGCACTTCTGCAAAGGGACATGTCACACTTGCAAAAAAAGTTGTAAATGTTTATTCCAGGATGGAATCAACAGGTCCTGGGGAATTCTCAGACATGATTTAATCAGTGTCACTTGCAGCTGGGGGGAAAATCTCCTGAAGTCATTGCACTGAACTCTGTGTCCAAGAGGATGAAGAAGGTCTTCTCCGCACTGCACTGAGGTGACCTTAACCGGAACACAAAGTGAATTTTCGTTTTCATATTCTGCCCCACTGAGGTACACAGCGATGCCATCTACCATATTCATGCTGGACTCTGAGCTCTGGTCTTTCAGTGATGAGGATACAACCTCTTACTGGGGTGGGAGGTGACCTAGATAGTAGAACAGCCATTATACCACACTATTCTCATGTCCTTGCAGGAGACTTGGGAATTTGACAGTCACACCCATCCATCAGGCCTTTCCAAATATGTCCTTTGGAACTTTCCTAGAGACAGGGCAGCACACACAACAAAAATGACTCCAGTAGTCATTTCTGTAAGTGTTTCTACCCTAATTCTGCGTCCCTGATATGAGTAATAATGCAATTCCTCTAGGTCCACATCCCCTTTCTTTCCTGCTCCTTCCCAGAATTAGTCTGTTTTACATAGTGTTTCTTTTTTCTAATTTTTTTTTAATTAAATCATAAATAATAAATGCATTTATGTGGTACAATGTGCTGATTTTATATACAATTTGCAATGCTTACATTAAATTGGGTAACATAGCCTTCACCTCACTTAATTATTGTGTTTATACTCTACTCTTAATAGATTTAACATGTACCCTTGCAATATACACCATAGGTGAGGTCCCATCAGTTGCCTTCCCTCCATCCACCCTCTCCCTTTCCCTCCCCCTCCTCCTCCCTTCTTCATCCTGGACTATAATTGTGTTTTATCTTTAATATGAAAGTGTGGGTGATTATATATTGGTTTCTTAATAGTACTGAGTACATTGGATAGTTTTTTCTTCCATTCTTAAGATACTTTAATGAGAAGTATAGAAAAGAGATAAAGTCTCCATCCTTTTTAAGGCTACATAATATTCCATGGTCTACATCTTTTCTTTACAGATATTTGGTGTACTTATTCTATTTTTTTTTTTGATAAGTCAGTCTGCATACTACTTATCTCCTTTCCTAGACTAAGGTAATATGATTATTGTTATTGCACTCTCTTTTCCTTTCACCTCTTTCTCTCTAAAATCTATTTAATTTTGTCTTTTATACACTGTCAGCATTTATATTAGGGTTTGTAACTCAAGGTCCAATAAATAACTACATGTTAATTTATGTCTCTGGGTAGCTGGATTTTGTGCTCAAGGTCAGTTTTTTGCCATTATTAATCTGTTTATCTTTTATGGGTAAAATCATGTTTCAGCAAGTTCTTCGCAAAGTTCATAGGAATGATAGACCCTCAGCTGTTGCATGATCAGTGCTATTTTTCTGCATGTTGATACTCAACAAACTTATTAATTAGAGGCCAATATCATTGTCATATTGGTCTCTCTTATTCAATAAACAACATATTTATTACTTTATTTTTGTCTTCTTAATACCCTTCCAATAATGTGATGTATATATTTCAAATTCCCTTATGTTTATTTTCACTGTCAAAAATTTTGTTTTTATCGATGATGCTGAGAACACTGTTGAATTTATATATTGGACCATGTATCCAGAAATCTTACTAGACTTTCTAATTATTCTATGTGCCTGTCTGTGAATACTTCTGTGTTTACACATAAGGAAATGCATCATCTGAATATAATAACAGTTTTGTTAAAATTTCCAAATTTTGGAATCCATTATACTTTTTTGTTTTGTACTGTGCTGATAAGGATATTGAGCAGAGTGTTTAGTAGAAAAAGTGACAACAGATGTGTGTTCTTCATTGCTAAACAACTAGGCAAAATATTAAAATTTTATCATTAAATATGATGTTAGCTGTAACAATTTGAGAGCTAATCTCCATTACATTAAAGAATATTTAAGCTTTTTAAAAATAAATATCTTCATATTTCCAAAAATATTTCTGGTTCTTTTTGATTATTATTATTGCTGTTGGTGATTAGTGTTGAAAAACAATTGATATTGATTATTACTACTGGTATTGCGGTGAGTACTGGACTTTTTCCTTCCACTTAAAGAAAAAATAATTATATAAAAAATGCCTTTTTTTTTTTTTTGTAGAGACAGAGTCTCACTTTATCGCCCTGGGTAGAGTGCCGTGGGGTCACACTGCTCACAGCAACCTCCAGCTCTTGGGCTTAAGCGATTCTCTTGCCTCAGCCTCCCTAGTAGCTGGGATTACAGGTGCCTGCCACAGCGCCCGGCTATTTTTTTGTTTTGCAGTTCGGCCGAGGCCCGGCTTGAACCCACCACCTTCGGTATATGGGGCCGGCGCCCTACTCGCTGAGCCACAGGAGCCGCCCGCAAGAGAATTTCTTAAGCCCAAGAGTTTGAAGTTGCTGTCAGCTGTGATGCCATAGCACTCTACCAAGCTTGAGACTCATCTCACAAAAATAAATAAAATAAAGTAAAATAAAATAGTAAAAGTAATTCACTTTAGTAAAGTTTTTGGATATATTTTATAAAAATATATACATATGTAGTGAAGAAGAATCTCTTCAAAGGGGGGGAAGGTGCACATACATGGCTTGGACAGTGCTTATCTTGGTCACCGATATGTATTTGAAGAGCAAATGTGAAGTGTGCTAAGGTGATATGTCACTAGCAATTAATAGAAAGCATAAGAATACAGAAGGTAACTATAGAAGTAATAATTTTTATTGTCTGAAAAATATTATTGAAGTTTGTTTGCAGAGACCAGCAGAACAATATGTATTGTGTCATCTTGATGCACAATCTTATTACCAATAGTCAAGAATTAGCAGTTGTCTTTGTAGGCTGGATGAACTTCAGTAGATACATAGTATTTGTCAAGTAAAATATCTCTATAAAATACAACTACATATGCAATTGTGTCATATCCTAGAAAAATGAATAGATTTTTTTACCAGAAAATAATACCTAAACAACTGTCAACTAGTTTAAAAACAAAGTTCACCTCAAACATATTAGTTATAAACCATAAGGAAATATGGCAGCACAATACTAATTGGAGATTTTAGATTCTCCTATAAAAATGAATCGGTTTAATGCATAATGAGAATGGAACGTTTATTTTTTGTATTCCATCTTTAGGTTAACTTAGTTTCCAAAATATAAGGAAATCATTAGATTTTGGAAACTAAGGAATTCATGTCTTCTGGATTAAAATGTGCTGCAACATGATGTTTGCCCTGAGTATTCACATAAACTGATGCAGGAGAATTACATTACAGGTGGAATTCAATCAGCACCAAGTCCAAACATCAAAGCAGTTTTGCAGTTCTTTTTCTGGAATGGCTATCAGATCTGTCATGATATGGGGTCTGACAACTAAGTTCGCAAACTCGGGAAAAGTGCTTTGAAGGGTGGACGAGGCGCCGGTGCCAGCGCATAGCCTCCTGAGGTCAGTGCTCCGAAGGTGACCATACTGCCCTTCATCACTGAGGGAAGTAGCACTTTTTCTAGGATAAATTCATGAACATAACTATCTACTCTCATGCGTGTTTTCATTCCAGTAACAAGAACTTTTTAGTGTTTAACAACAAACGAACAAATCCTAAATGCAGAACATATTAAATTGGTCTCAAGTTTAAAATTTTCAGCTTCTTCAAGAGGCTCCTTTTGAAAGAGAATGAAAAGCCAACAAAAGACTGGGAGAAAATACGTGAACATACACACATATGCAAATCACATACATATGTGATAAACATCTTTTATCCAAAATGTATAAAGAACTGTTAACACTCAGTAAGAGTTTAATCCAAAAAATATGGATGATGTATTAGAATATGCAATTCACCAAAAATATACGGGTGACTAGGTATAATAATGAACTACTCAGTCCGCACTGTACAGTGACAGATGTTTAACAATCCTATGGAAAGTTGTTATTGAAATGAACTGATGTAATGGGAAGGAATCAAAATATTCACTTATCTCTATCTAAGACTTCAACTTGTTAGCATCAGTGCAAGGTAACTTGTGACATCTTTTCTAGAAATAGGCTCAAAGTCATCTTTGTTATTTTTATTCCAATAATCTGCCAATTCTATTTTGATGTGAAGCATTTTAAAGCATCTGTGCTTTTAAATCTCTTGAGTTAACTTGTACAAAACAAATTAACACTCCATCTCTGTGCGTGCTACACTTTCATAGGAAAAAATCAAGGAAATGTAAACTGTTATTTTTCACATAAAGCCCCCTCACATTTCTACATATCTGTTTCCTTCTTTCTAATAGTCCCCCAAAACCCATAATTGATGATTTGATTAATCACATTTGAACTTTTCTCCATACTTCCCCAAGCTTAGGGAGCAGAGTAAGAGTGGGCATTGAGACACTAGTGTAGCTGGCGGCACCATCCATTCTCTCATTTCTGTCAAAGTTTTATGTACTTTTCTTTGGATTAACATGAATTTCCTTCTTTTTATATAACTCTTTTGAAATTTATAAAAGATATACAGATGATTTTTTTAATTTAAAAAAAGATGTGAAAATGATTTTTTTAATTTAAAGGTCTACTTCTGATTCAAAGATATTAAAGTGCATGCAGATAGCTAATTCCCCACCCCCCAGAGATTCAGCATTATGAATCTGTCTCTTATTTTTTTATAAAAAAGCACTTAACAATATAATTATTCTCTTTGCTTTCAGCTAACTCTCAATTATATTTGACATATTATAATATCACAATTTTTACCATCATACTCATTAATAGCACCACCACCACCATCATCACCAAGTACTAATTACAGGAAGCAAAAGGAGAAATCTTTAATCCAAAAAGTTAAAATATATCTATAATTATTTTTTGAGACAGAGTCTCACTTTGTCACCCTTGGTAGAGTGCTGCAGTGTCATAGCTCACAGCAACCTCATATTCTTGGGCTCAAGCGATTCTCCTGCCTCAGCCTCCCAAGTGTCTGGGACTACGGGAGCCCGCCACAACGCCCAGATAGTTTTTCTATTTTTAGTCAAGATGGGGTCTTACTCTACCTCAACTGATCTCCAACTTCTGAGCTCAAGAATTCCACCTGCCTCAGCCTCCCAAAGTGCTAGGATTACGGGCATGGGCCACCGTACCCAACCTAAAACTATTTTTTTTCTAGGAAAAGATCTTGAACACCACAAATCATTGACTACCTTACAAACATCTATTGATATATCCATAACCATTTGAAATACAATTTCCTTAATTTAAATCTTTTATGATTTCCTCAGTTTGGGTTAATTTCATCACTCAAATTATACAAGGCTCTGATTCTAAAACCATTGGCACACTTATCATATAACACCACCAGTATTTGATGGCATTCATCCTTTCCCATCAGTGTTAGAAACTCTTCAAGATTAAATGCTGTATCATAAGCAACTTCGAATTCTGAGTGCCTTTCTCATTATCTGGTCCATTGATTAATAAAAATTTACCGAATAAATGAGTGAATAAAACTATATACATATGTGATTTATATTTACCTAAGGGTAATGATATTATGCAATAGCTTTATAATATCTTGTTTTCTGAATATTTAGTAAGACCTTAATAATTGCTGATGAAAACTTCATTTTCTCTCAGCCTATTTCAAATGATTAAACAGTACTGGACATTTTTTCTGTCAGTGAATTTAAAGTCTTTCTGTTTTAAGAGCACTGTTTTGAGAATTTTCATTAGTTGCCTTTAGGGTTAGTTTTATTTTTAATCAGTAGCACTAATTTCACTCCTAGTTATCCTGAATTATGTGACAAGTTAATTTTAGATCTAGGGCTGTCAATCTTTCTAAATTAAGTTTTAGATCGAGGCGTTTGGTGAGGGTCAATCCAGTGGATTTGCTCTGAGGTAAGGAACTGCCCATGGGGAACTAATTAAAGAAAATAAGATTTCCAGCCTCTTCTCTCCACCCCCTCCCACGATCAGCCGTGATGATCTAGGGACATCCTGCTATCCTTAACGGATAGCGCAATAATCAGAATTTTAAGATATACTCCTACTTACTGTGTGACCTTAAACCAAGTGCCAAGGTTTTTTAATACTGCAGTTATCTACTTTTGAAAAGAAAACAACTTTTTCTTAGTACTAGAGGGAGAAATAAATGAAATAATAAGATAACATACATAGCATAAACTGGTACTCAAGAAATAGAAATGTGGTTTCTTAATTCTACTTGTTCTCATTTTTAAATAAAAGTTGTGAAATAAGCCAGGAATAAAACTTTAAACAACACATGTTTGTACTCACATATGGAAGCACAAAAAAGTTGATCTCGTAGAAGTAAAAAATAGAACAGTGGTGACTAGAGCATGGGAAAGAAAAGAAAAGCTGAGGGGGGGGATTTGTTAAAGGACACAGAATTACAGCTGGATAAATGGAACAAATTCTAGCATTCTGCAGCACCATTACATATATTCAAATAACTCGACGAGAGGCTCTGGAATGTTCCCCTACACAAGAAACAATAAAGGTTTGAGATGACAGACATGCTAATCATTCTGCTATGAACTCCACACATTACATGTATGAAAACAGCAGTATGTACCCCACAAAGAGGTTAATTACATGTCAATAAAAAAGACAAATTGTAAAAATTCAGAAAATACAAAAAAGGCCAGGTGCGGTGGCTCACACCTGTAATCCCAGCACTGGGAGGCCAAGGCGGGTGGATTGCCTGAGCTCACCAGCTCACAACCTCGTCTCTAATATAGCCAGGTGTTCTGGCTGGTGCCTATTACTTAAGAGGCTGAGGCAAGAGAATTGCTTGAGCCCAAGAGTTTGAGGTTGCTGTGAGCTATGACGCTACAGCACTCTACCCAGGGTGACAAAGTGAGACTCTGCCTCAAAGAGAAAAAATATTTAAAAAAGAAAATACAAAAAAGTTAAGAATTCCATAATTTTAAGGTTTTATTATTGTTGAAAGATTAAAACTGTAAAAATCTGTATTTTAAATATGTATACAAAAGTCAAAAGATACATATCAACTAAAACTATAAAGGGCTAGGTAAGTTTTTGGTTTAAATTAAAAGTAAGCCTAATTCAAAAAATTGAAGTTTATACAGAGGTCATTTTAGGAAATATTTCTAAAGAAGAAAACAAAAATGATTTTTCCACCTGGGATAGTTTATCAACTGTATTAAGAAATTTTAAAATTAGGAAACTAAAATTTTTCTCTCCAGTTCCCTCTGTATGTTTGAATGAGGCAATTTTATATTTTTACTAGGTTTGTACAGGGCAGAACTAGAATAACAAAAGAAAAAAGAAAACAGAAAACAAAAAAACTGTGTCTTTCTCTCAGAGAACTCTTCAGCAATCTACTCTTTAGCTTCCAAGGGCTGACAGAGCTGCTTTCTAGGTGTCCCAAGTGATCTAAGCTCTGTGTGTGTCTGTACACAAGTGCATATGAACATTTGTGCATTCATGTATGTGCATGCAAGTTTACAAATGCACCATTTTATATATCATATGTATTTATTATTTTTATATATATATATATATTTTACAGAACCCTAATAGAGTGAAATGAGCATAAAACATTGTATATTTTAAGAGCCTTTCAGGGTAGATATAGAATTACTGTAAAAAAATATCTACCCAATAAAGGAATTATAGGATTAAATGGCAAAGAATACAGGGAAAGGGGAAAGGGAGGGGAGAGGATGGGTGGAGGGAGGGGTAAGGAAATGAAGAGACGAGAGAGGGAAAGAGCGAGGGGGGTTGGGCCTTGTTGTGTGCCATACCATATGAGGGCAAAACACAATTGTAAGAGGAACTTTACCCAACAAATGCAATCAGTGTAATATGGTTTCTTGTACCCTCAATGAATCCCCA
>CAUYON010064240.1:0-43523 GCA_963573935.1 Arctocebus calabarensis | reverse complement strand
TAAACATTCTGATACAAATATCTTTATTATGATGTGATTTTTGGTCTTCAGGATATATACCCAATAAAGGAATTATAGGATCGAATGGCAGATCTATTTTTAGATCTCTAAGTATTCTCCAAATATATTTCCAAAAGGATGTATTAGTTCGCATTCCCACCAACAGTGTAGAAGTGTTCCCCTTTCTCCACATCCACGCCAACATCTCTGGTTTTGGGATTTTGTTATGTGGGCTAATCTTACTGGAGTGAGATGATATCTCAAAGTAGTTTTGATTTGCATTTCTCTGATCATTAAGGATGGTGAGCATTTTTTCATGTGTCTGTAGACCATGCGCCTGTCTTATCTCGTTTTTATAATGATCTAGGGTGGTATATCTCAACCTTATCAGTAAATTGCAACCCTTGGGGAGTTTAAAAAATAGTGACACTAGACCACTCTAGACCAGTAAGTCAAAGTTTCTGTGAGTTGGATTTAGATTCTCTGGGTTGAATTTATAAATATTCTCCAAGTTATTCTATTGTGAAGCCAGGGTTGAAAACCTCTGGCCTAGAGTGAGTGACCTTCAAGGCCAAAATCATTGCACAAGGGAGAATCATGGAACTGAGGGACAAAATGTTAGAAGTGTGATCCTTGTGGTTATTACAATCATCAGAAGTCATGATTTAGATAAAGTCACTATAAACCCAGAGGTCTGAGGATGATTACAAAAGAATAGAGCAACTGGGTGAAATAATCTGAGGGCATGAGAGGCAAAGCAAAAGTGTTTAGAGAGAATGGTCTGTGACGGGCGGCTGTGAGCAAGGCCGACACTTAGCCAACCCCTGGGCCCATCCGGAAATCAGACGTCAGTACTTAAGGAGGATCCAGAGGAAGCAGCGGCATTATCAAAAATACCCAGATTTTAGTTAGAGAAAAGGTGAAGGACACAATAAAAAGAGCTGAATATTCAGAAGAGTTTAGAGCTCGATTCTAAGGCAGCGCAAACGGTTTCAGGGCTTTTGGAGAAGGTGACGTGCAGACCCTGGGATTACAACACGGGAGGCCAGGAAAGGCCTGCGACCCCAGCCTGAGCCTCGCAGGGAGATGCTGGGCTCCGGGCGAGAGCTGTGGCCTGGCTGGCAGTCCTGGGGCGTAGGGGACCCTGGGGGTCTTGCCAGAAGCTGAAGGTGTCCTGGGCTCCCTTTTCGCATTCCAGCAGCCATTTTCTGGCTGTAGAACCTTGCATTTCTTCACACTGTTGTGCCCAGCTCAAGGGATCCCCCACATAAATCACCAAGAGACTGAATCGATGCAATAGCAAGATGTTTATTCACAAGCCTGGGCTTGGGGGGACCTCTCATACCTGGCGCAGCAGGAAAAGGGAGAAGCCCGCAGCTTCAAAAAGGAGGGGTTTTTAAGGGTACAGAAAGGAAAAAGGGAGGGGGTGTGGGGTGAGCTGATAGAGGTCTAGGGGACTGAGTAATACTTGTCCTTGGCTGCTCTGGGAAGGAGCTGCTATCACTCAGGGCAGACACAAGGACGAGGGGCTGGGGAGGGAGTAGGTTACTTAACGCTTTCAGTATGTAGCTACATAATGAAGGCTAAGGAATAAGGTGGAGTTAGTTTTAATAAAGTGGAGTCAACTTGGTCCTTGCAACACAAAAGCATACAAGCAAACCAACACAAAAGCATACAAGCAAACCCAATGTGAAAAACTGATGCTGGCAGAGCTTCTGTGGTTGAAATGGTAGTTAGGGGAGGAGGGCCACGCCCCTGTGAGGGGCCTGCACGGCATTGCTGGGGCTCTGTGGGCATCTGGGAGGTTCAGATCGGAAGCACAGCTCCACCTGCTCACACGTCAACGAAAAGGGGGAGCGATATATTGAAAAACTAAGAATCATACACCCGGTAGTCTGGCTGGAAGGCCATTGTTCCCCGTTCTTGGCTCCCAATGGCAAAGAATGAGCACTGAGGTGAAGATGAAGGGATGCACATACAAAGCGCTAGCATTGTGTTCTGTGATTGCAGAACTACATTAAAGAACAGTGAGAAATGCGTCCCCAAGAGTGAGACAGGTCCCTCCCTGGGAGTGGAGAAGAGGGGACCGGAAGTCCGAGCACACACTCTTTTTGTTTGTATGTTGGCTAATTTGTTGCGCTTTTCTCCCAGTAAGATAGGCTATCATCCTCCAACTTTGGGGTGATTGACAGGTCTTCCCTAAGTCTTCCCAAAGAACCCATGGGGGCTCCACATCTGTAATGCTAATTGTAAGGCACTAGGCCCCAGGCACCAGGGGACAGTCCCCAGCTGCAATTTTGGTGCCTAGCTACAATTCTGTTCCCGCCGTCCACCCTTAGCCACGTCCCTGACCCCTGTTTACCTTCCATCAGACCTAACACTACCCTTCCATCATGTAAGTTTCTTTAAATGTTTCGTCAGTCAAGCAGATTGAAAGCTCTTCCATGTGTTTAACTCTTCAGATTAACAAGTGGTTTGTAATATCCCTGGGATCTCTTTATGTCATTTATGATTAGGTGACATCACCGTTGTTAAACTGATATTATTTACACAGACGAAACCATGAACAGCCACAACTTAAGTCAGGTTCTCCAAGAGCAAAGCATGAGCCGAAGGTATGAGTACAAGTATTTTTCAAAGAAAGGGCTTCCAAGAGGGTCCTTTAAAGAAGACAGAGGAAACAGAAGAAAAATGGAAACACCAAGAACAAGTTCAACGTCCCTTATCTGAAGTGTTTAGAACCAGCAGTGTCTCAGCTTTCTGGTTTTGGAAGATCGTCAGATACATTCTGAGATGTCTAAGGGATGGTACCAAACTTAAACATAAAATTCAGTTATGTTTCATGTGTGTCTTATACTATAGCCTAAAGGTAATTTTATATAATGTTTTTACTTTTATTTATTTATTTCTATGAGAGGGTCTCACTCTATCATCCAGGCTGAAATGCAGTAGCTTGATCATAGTTCACTGTAGCCTGAATTCCTGGGCTTGAATGATAATCCCACCTTGGCCACAGGCTCCATGCCCTGCTAAGTCTTATCTAATTTTTTTAAGATAGGGTCTTGTTATGTTGCCCTGTCTAGTCTTGAACTTCTAACCTCAAGCAATCCTCCCACTTTTGTCTCCCAAAAGTGCTGGAATTATAGGCATGAGTCACCACACTGAGCCTTACATAATATTTTTAATACTTTTTGTAGAAACAAAGTTTATGTACATTGAACCATCAAGAAGCAAAGGTGCCGCCCTCTCAGCCACTCCCGTGGACAGTCTGTGGTTATCTGGCATCACCACCATTCCCTGGGGTGTACCGAATAAACTGTGTGTTGTATCTCTGCATTTTGGCTTCACCCAGTCACACGAGGGCAGGTGTAGAATGAATTTTTCATTTGTGGTGTCATGTCAGTACTTAACATGGATTTTGGAGCATTTCAGATTCTGGATCTTCAGATTAGGGTTGCTCAACCTGCGACAGTGTCAATTCAGGTGAAATCTCAAGGATGTAGCTCCAGCCTGATCCCCCAGGGGAGCTCTGGAACGTTACTACTTAGATTCTGACCCAGTGATGCTGAAGGCGCATTTCCACAGCCATGAGTCAGTGGCTGCTGGGGAAGTCGTGAGCACACAGACACTTTCAGGAAAGAGTGGAAGGATACGGGTTCTTAGGAAAAAAGCACACTACCCACTTTGGAGAAGTCAGCTGTTCCGCCTTTTATGAATAGAAAGCTTTTTCTAGAATGACATTGCTACTTAGGTAGAGATTAGTTTTAAAAATATTAATATCAACTTTCAATTATTGTCAAGATTTCGACCAGCATAAATGTTGCTACTTTCTCATGTGCCTTTCTGACAAGATCATATCAACACATATAGGACCAAATTTCTAGAAAATCCAGGTCAAGCCAGTGTGAGTATATGTCTAGCAGATACATCAACCATACACAGTCTGTTTTTGAAAACAACATGTGTCTTTGAAAAACTCATTGTAATCGATGGATTCCATTCTTTCTCACCACCATTACTGCAAATACCAAGAATGTTTAACTATTTTGAAATTTACAACATTATAAATAGTTGCCCTTCTCTACAGTCTCATCTGTTTCTATATTTCAGGATTATCGTTGATTTTTGTTTTTCTCTTTAAATGTTTGCCTCTCTCCTAAGGATTAGAGGAGCATTATTTGAGAGTCCCTGCCTTAAATGTAATTTAAAGTTGAGCAATGTCAAACCCACTGACAGATGTAGAGATTAATTTTTAGACCTCTTGTGGTGCTGGAGATGCTCCTTAAGGTTTTGAAAATGGCAACAATATTGACTCCCCACCACTAAAGGTTACTTGTATCCACATTCACCCTAATGCCCAAGGAAAGTTTAAGTGTGGTAAATATCAATGTTGTTTCGCTTTATGAAAAAACTTGTGCATGGAAAAAAAAAAAAGTAACAACAGTCAGGACAAGAAATACTTTATCCTCCAGAAGGATACTTTACATAGGTATATCTTTTCATTCACTAAGTATAACATCACTGTTGCTACACTGATATTATTTGCATAGAAACAAATTTGAAGTTTCTCCAACAGTCATGCCTAAGGGCAGGTTCCTCCAAAGCAAACCAGGAGCCAAGTTTTGAGTGCTAGAGAAATACAAATGGAGATATTTGTTTATGATTTATATGCTATTTGAATTGTATTAAGGGTGGGTAGAAAAACCTTTTTTTCCCCCCAAATATTTTGGCTTAAGATGCATCTCTGCTTATGACTTTGGTTACATTTTGAAGTTGGTGCATTTGGGAGGATATTTAATCCATATGTTTCAGTGAGGCTACATGTAAATCATCCAAATGTTATTTTGTCACAGCTACGTGATGTCTAAAATGCCTTCTGAGCTTTTACAACAGTCTTTATATTCTTTTCTGCAAAGCAGCAGGTAAGTTGCCAAGAGTAAACAAATCAAACAGCAAAAGGTTTGAGTTCACTTTGAAATGCTTATCCTATTATTTTTGATTGGGTTCTGAACTTGGCAGTGAGCATTCTGGGTTCCTGCCTGCAGGGCAAAGGGAAAACAATTTCAACACTGTGTTTCCCAATTGGTTCATTGACATTTGAGGATAATGTAGTACAGGCAGCATCAGCATGTTTGGCAGGTGAGTGAGACTTAACATGACCTCTGAAAGTTGCTTCCTGCTAATTTGCAGAAGTTCATAGCACGCCACAACACTGTCTATGTACGTATTACAAAACTCAAGTTAAGACAGACAGCGGTCGGGGGGGGCCATACTGGGGATTCATCTATTTTTCTTGTGCCTCTATAGGTGGAATGGTTGAAAAATGAAGACATAATCGACCCTGTTGAAGATCGGAATTTTTATATTACTATTGATCACAACCTCATCATAAAGCAGGCCCGCCTCTCAGACACTGCAAATTACACCTGTGTCGCCAAGAACATTGTTGCTAAGAGGAAAAGCACAACTGCTACTGTCATAGTCTATGGTGAGTGAGCATTCAGGGGATCAATCAAGTTCTAGTTCATGTCTAACTGTACTTTCTCCTGAGGATTAGTACGTGTACTTTAATTTTAAAATATCAAACTAGAGGCCCATTTTGATCTCCATTGCTACTCGCTTCCAGCCTCTCACAGGACAGTGAGCTTTAACAATTTCCTGATACTGACACGAAAGATCAGGCTTGGATGTTCTTTGCCCTTTGTTAGCTGACTTCTAGGAGAGTGAAGGGAACCTCCCTTGAGTGCCTGCTGTCTCCCTCAGCCCTGCACTGCCCACAACCTGCACCACCACCATCTAGATTGAGTTCTGGAGGCGCAAATGCACAAAGCAGCCTCCGTCCAAGGATAGCAGACCCTCAGGAAAGCTGGAACCAACCTGTTTCCCCGACGTGTCGGAGGAATTCTAACTCCCTGGAGCTTGTCCCACTTATCCCACCAGAAGCCTGCAGAGTGAAGCTGAAGGGTGCCTTACCTTGACCCAGTGGGCCTAATGGACACTATGGCAATATGGACAATATGGCCAAACACCTTCTCAGGACGCTCCTTCCCACCCTGTCCTTGCTAATCCGCCTCATCCACAAGCCTCTCCTTTCTCTGGAAGTACTAAGCAATTTTACACCCCATGTTGATGGGGCGCATACACTTTTATCTCTCTGTGAGATTTAGCACTAAAGTTGTTTTCTAGTAATTACAAGAGCAGTTTCATCTCCCTGGCTGAGCTTTACGCTCGTCTGTAGACTGAGAGTCTGGTCTGTATTTTTATGTGTTTCTCACGTGGTTAGACATATGACAGAGCCTCAGATGGCTGATGATTCATTGTCTCAGAGCGAACCACACCGCCCTGGGAAGTTGAGGTTATGCTATTTCCAGAATGACTGCCCGTGTCTACCACCTCTCAGAACATGACTCAGATTCCCTCACTGTCACAGTGGTAAGTGATCTTCCTGAATGGCTGTGAAGCAGGGACAGTGGCTGGCAAGCTCATGGTTCCTGGTACAGTCATGCCTCCCTTAAGGATGGGGATACATCTGAGAAGTGTGCTGTTGTGTCACCTTGACAGACCACACTTACGCAAACCGAGATGGCACAGCCCACCACACACCTCAGCTGTGTGGCCATGGCTCCTAGGCTACCCCAGCTTGCTGCTGGACCAAATGATGCAAGCAGTTACAATGCGATGGCATCTGTGTATCTAAACATAGAAAAGGCACTGTAGAAATAGGTGCGACATATAAAAAAAGGTACGCCTGCATAGGGCAGCTCCCCCGAGTAGAGCCTGCAGAACTGGAAGTGGCTCAGGGTGGGTCAATCAGCGAGTGTAAATGGATGTGAAGGCCTAGGACATCACTGTACATGACCGTACACTTTATAAACAAGACACTTAAGGTACCCAAACTTATTTTTAAAACAGAGTAATTGCACTACAGTGTTATGATAGCTATGATATCATAGCTAGGTAATGGGAATTTTTCAGCTCCATTATAATATTATATGCAGTTTGCCCTTGACCAAAATGTTATTCAGCACAGGACTCTGCTACTGCACATAGCATTGAAGAAGTGAAGAACATGGCACCTCAAAATGTGCCACTGTGCCAGAAAGATCGGCTGTTTTATAGAATTGAAAATAGCAAGTATAAGATCATTCTGAGATTCCTTCTTTGCAAAGTAGGCATGGAGGCCAGGCGGGTGGTTCACACCTGTAATCCCGGCACTCTGGGAGTCCAAGGCGGGTGGATTGCTTGAGCTCAGGAGTTTGAGACCAGCCTGAGCAAGAGTGAGACCCTGTCTCTACTAAAAATAGAAAAACGAGCAGGCATAGTGGCACACGCCAATAGTCCCAGCTACTCTGGAGGCTGAGGCAAGAGGATTGTTCAAACCCAAGCGTTTGAGATTGAGTTATGACGGCCTGGCTGTCTACCCAGGGTGACAGAGTGAGACTGTCTGAAAAGGAAAAACAGGAGAGAAAACTCCTAAGTGAAAGATTTCCTCTGTGTAGTGGAAAGAAAGTAATCTTATCCTCACGGACAGGGATTTGGAATTTAGGAATTTGAGATGTAGGGGAAGTTATAATCAAAAGAATTCGTTTTTGTCTCCTGGGTTAGACTGCAGGATCATCATCATAGCTCACTGCAGCCTCCAACTCCTGGGCCCCAGTGACCCTTCTGCCCCCGCCTCTGAAGCAGTTAGGACTACAGGAGTGCACTAGCACACCAGGCGAATTTTTCTATTTTTATAGAAATGGGGTCTCACTCTTACTTACTCTCATCTGAGATTCATGAGCTCAAGCCATCTTCCCTCCTCAATCTCCCAGAGTGCTGGGTTACAGGTCTGAGCCACCACACCCGGCCAAATAAGAGGATCCCTTTCAGATCTTACTAAATTAACTCTCAATCTTTTCTTAGCTTTAAATAAATTGTATAAGTTTCTCTTCTTTATCTGTCTTATGCCTATCGAATTCTCAGGCCCAATTGAAAAAACCCTAGGAAGGTAGAGGTAAAATTTGGCTTCCCCTCGAGGGGGATTCTGTAGTACCATTCAGATGCTCAGGAGAAGAGAAAAACCACTGTAATATTCCAAAGGATGAATGTAGTGACACTTTAAAACTGCCATTTAATTACAGGACAGATGCATACAATGTTTTAATCCCCTGATTGTTCTGATGTTTAATTTCCTAGTCTAGATATTAGCTATGTTGAATGGTACGCACTGGCCTTTCTTAAGTCACAATAAAATGTTCCCTACTTTTTATCTCTTTTGAAACTGCCTGAAAGTGTTGATTAACAGCATTTGAAATGCAAGGAAGAAATGGGGCACCATCACAGCATGTCCCAGTCATAAATAACTAATGAAGGCAGACTATATATAGACATGCTATATAGATGTTTAGTACACATGCAAATCTCTCCCTATCTGCAGGATGCTTTCAATGTCTGTAAAGGCCAGGCGTACAGTTTCTGTAAGAAGGAGCAAACACAAATGAGCATTTAAAGAAAATAGCATTCGGAATCATGGATTCCAGGACTAGTTCTGCCACTTACTGATCTCAGGTGACCTTTTAATCAGGATTCCCTGAGCTCTTGTTTCTTTCTCTGTAAAATAAAAGGATAAGCCTAGAATGTTCAAAGGACTTCTTGTCTCTAAAAGTTTCTGATTATTTATTTCTCATTAAAATGCTAGAAGGGAAGTGCATGTATCCTAAACCCCAAATATCAGCTTAATAGTATGCTGGTGAGCAGTTTGTCCGGATGTTTCCATGACATGTGGAGTTTTATAAAGTTGACCAGGTTAAGATGCTTTTGGGGACACTAACTGAAACCCCTCCTGTCACCCTCCTGATTGTCCCTTGCATAATCTCATAAAGTTATATTTTCCAAGGCTCATAAGCTGGGCACACCAAAAATCCACAGAAAACATATTTATGTATATACATATGTATTTGATGTTTAGAGTTTAGATATCTTTTGTTAATATCATTTTTAGATTGCAATTATCTATTAGAGAATTTGGAAAACACAGAAAATGTCAGAGAAGAAAATACCTATCATCCTGTCATCTAAAGATAGAATTTTTTAAAATTGACATTTTTATTTTTGTAGATGTGGGTGGGATTTAAAAATAGAGGGCATACACATTTTTATGATATATTAATTATATAATATACATATTTATAAATTTAAAATAATACATGCATATACATTGTTATACACAATATATACACATACATTACTCTGAATTAAAACATTGAAATATTCATGTATTGCATGGTGCCTGTTGCTCAGTGGGTAGGGCACAGGCTCCATATACCGAGGGTAGTGTGTCCTAACCTGGCCCCAGCCAAACTGCAACAAAAAAAATAGCCAGGCATTGTGGTGGGTGCCTGTAGTCCCAGCTACTCGGGAGGCTGAGGCAAGGGAATCACCTAAGCCCAGGAGATGGAGGTTGCTGTGAGCTGTGACATGACAGCACTCTACAGAGAGTGACAGAGTGAGACTCTGTCTAAAAAAAAGAAAATTCATGTATTATTAAGTAGACATCTACAGTGTCATTTCTAATGGCTATCACGTGAACATAATGGTGAACTTTCCTATTTTCTTGTTTTGAGCATTACAGTGGTTTCCAATTATTAATCTGTATGTAAAATAAAACTCTCCAATGAAACATACCTTTCCTGTGTCTGTGAATTTAACATATTCATGACTGTTCCCAACAAGATGTGGAGCCAATGGTATACACATACGGCATCTGTGTTAGTGGAATGGCTGACACCCTTCCTTAGTATCTTTTGCTATTAGAAATTGCTAATAGTAAAAGTATCTTTTGTTAGAAATTGCTTAATTGTGATATGATAACTGCACAGACTCACGTTATTGAACTACTAAGTAATCTGTATTTTCTAGGGAGAGAGCTGCAGAGGCGAATAGTGTGTACAGTGGTGGAGAGTAGGCTTAGCTATCACGCTTTTCCTGACAGCGCCATCAAACATCACGATTAGTCTTTATCCATAAAACAGGTACCCACTTCAATGCCATGAACTAACGGCCAATTCAATCACAGAGCCAGCTAATTTGTTTATAACTCCACTGTTATTAATTTAAGATTTTATTTTTTTAACCAGGTTCACTGGTTGCAAAACTGACTAAAAAGTTTGCATATGCCAAAGAAAAATAATCCATCATCTGTTTTTTTAAAAGGCTAAATGATTTTATTCCGTTCCCATGCTACAGCTCCACTTACAGCCCTGGCATAAGGATGTAAACATTTATTGTTTGAGATAAGCTGTCAAAAGTAATTTGGGGTACTTGACTAGGTAAGATGTGTTTTTTAAAGGAACACTGAACAGGGGAAAGAGAACATAGTCCCATTTACTTTCCTGTTGTGAGTAAATCTTGGTAAATCATTTTATCGCTGTGTTTAGATTGTTCAACTGTACAATAAAACTAGATGAAATGACGTCTGTGGTCTCTTTTAACTTTGAAATTTGAAGGGATTTTTATGGTCACGTGGGAAATGACTTCTGTTAATGTGTTGTGTGTGGTTTGTGTATCTGTGTGCATGCACACATGTTTAATCCACTTTTTTCCTTTTTTTTTTGTAGTTTTTGGCCAGGGCCGGGTTTGAACCCAGCACCTCCAGTATATGAGGCCCGCACCCTACTCCTTTGAGCCACAGGCACTGCCTTGTTTAATCCACTTTTTTATTGTTTGTCTCATTGCAGTGAATGGTGGCTGGTCCACCTGGACAGAGTGGTCTGTGTGTAATAGCCGCTGTGGACGAGGGTTTCAGAAACGTACAAGGACCTGCACCAACCCAGCACCACTCAATGGTGGTGCCTTCTGTGAAGGACAGAGTGTGCAGAAAATAGCCTGTACTACGTTATGCCCAGGTGAATAAACCAGTCCTCTCCATCCAAATATCTCTTACCATTCTAGAAATAAAGAAAAGATACAGAGACCTTATTGATTTGAATGGGTGATAAACATTATTTAAATCTATTCTACATTGCTGGGAAATCAAGTATGTTCCTCCAAAAGGGTACTTAACTTTGTTACCCACACAGGCAAAACAGTTCAAAACAGGATATTAAACACTCACAAACGTAATTCTATGTTATTTAACAAAACTAAGGAAGCCAAGCTTGTAGGTTCTATAATCTAAGGGATTTGAACAGGTTGAAAACCACATAGCTTAAGAATAACAATGCTTGATCTTCAGATAACCATGGAAATTAATTGGAATTGAAATTTGGAAAATGTTTTAGAATGAAATATGCATTTGATTTTTGCCGTCAGTTTCTACTCAAGGGAAAATAAAACATTTCGAATGAATTAAAGGGGAAGGCAAAGCTTTGTTTGTGACACATAGGGTAATGGGTTTTGAAAATGCAATGCAGTTAGCTCTTTATTATCTGTGTGTGTCAACTATTTTGTGAGTTCTTTGCAGTGGGTGGTACCTACAGCAAGATTGCATCTCTCTGCCTCTTAGTATCTTTCTTTTTTAAAATTTTATTTTATTGTCTTTATTATTAAATCATAGCTGTGTACAATAGTGCAATCAAGGGGTACAGTGTGCTGGTTTCATCTACAATCTTAACTATTTTCATCAAACTGATTCACATAGCCTTCCTGGCATTTTCTCAGTTATTATATGAAGACATTTGTATTCTGCATTTAGTAAGGTTCGCCTGTGCCCTTCTAAGATGCACCGTAGGTGTGGCCCCACCAGTTACCCTCCCTCCGCCCCAACCTCTCTCCTCACCTCCCCTCCCTTGCCCCTTTCTTTTAGTATCTTTCTGCTCTATCTCACATTTCCACAGCTCTCTTACCCTTAGGTAAATTGAAGATAATATTTGCCCAAACCAAAACCCATTAAAATGCCTAGTTATATAATATAGTCCCAAGTCAAACTAAAATTATTTTGAAATAATCCATAAATGTAGCGCACTCACTGGGGTAACTTTCTGTTATCAGTTTCATTGTATAAATACATAGTCTGATCACTTCTCCTTCTTTTGCCTAATTTTGTTGTATGTATTCTTTAATAGAACCTTTCTCAGAGAAGGGCTGGATAAATGAACTGGAGAGGGAAAAAGAATCTACATTCTGCATTCCCAAGTGTTCATTTCCAAGTATCAAAACACTTTTTCACACTGAATGCTTTGGAAGCTTTTATTTATGGAACAAATTTTTCCACTTAGCTAGGCTTAGAATATCAGATTTTGGCTCGTACGCTCCTATATTTTACCTAGGTGCTGACTCTCGTAATAAAAAATTCACTGATCAATTTGAGTTGAAATAGAAATGTGTGTGCTTAGGTGTGGGTCTGTCAGTATTTTGCACACTGGGATGGTCTAAATCAAAGCAAATGGCTTTGCTCCACGTGACTGGGAGTTGCATGTACAGCCAACTCTGTGTGATTGAAATATTAATGTTTTCATCATTTTATCTTGCAGGCGTGTTTATATCCACATGCAGATTATACATGATATCTTTACACAATAATTTGAATATGAAATCCTATAGACTTTGCAAACCATACAAACTAAAAATGATATTATTTCTATTTAGATAATGGAAAAGGTTGAGTGGTCAAGAAATGGTGCTGAAGTATGTCTGAAATTTACTGTACAGTTTTTTCAAGCTGTGATTTCAGTTGTGTGGTTTTAAAATAGAGATTATCTGAGCTCATTATCTCTGAAATCACTGACAAGCTAGCTACCAAATTTAGGAAGAAAGTAAGTCAATCCTAAATGACTGACTCACAACAAAAAAATAGGGATTTTCTTAAATATTATTTTTAAAATAAAAATAGAAATGGATTCACTATCAAACAGTGATGTAGGCTTTTGAAGACAGCATTACAAAAGGTTGGTTCCAGCAGAATCAAGCAGTCTGGATGACCAAGGGAAAATAAAACATGTATAAATCATAAATGTTAGTTGGATGGCTGGGTGGATGGATGTCTTCCCCCCGTACTACCCTTTTCTCTCACCTCCACACAAGTTCCATTTTATTGCTTTGTGACACTATGAACAAAAGAAATGTCAATCTGAAAAGTGGACCCCCAATTTTCAGTGTAAAATCGAGAAGCTTCCCTGTGAATGGAAAAAAGGGCACTGCCATGACCTACTTTGATGTAGCTCTTGGTGATGGTTTTAGTTTCTGTGAATCTCATTAAGCTTCACTTGGCTTGATCAGTGAGGAGACAGTCACATACGCTGTAGGAAAACTCCACAGAACCCAGATGATTGAGAGCACGCTCCACTTCCCGACAGTTCAGTGAACGCGTGCTTCCTGGTGGGGCATTTCCTTCCAATTTCTTGCTTTGTTATGTGACACTTGCGCTGTGCTTCCTTTACCGCTGTAGTAGCTGCTTCTCCCTCTGACCTGCTGCTGCTTTTTTTTCATGGCAGTGGATGGCAGGTGGACCTCCTGGAGCAAGTGGTCTACTTGTGGGACCGAGTGCACCCACTGGCGTAGGAGAGAGTGCACAGCACCAGCGCCCAAGAATGGAGGCAAGGACTGCGATGGCCTCGTCTTGCAATCCAAGAACTGCACCGATGGGCTTTGCATGCAGAGTAAGTCAGTCTGGGCAAACCACAGACACTGACAGGACCTCAGGGGAAACCAGTGGATTTCTTTGAAGGAAATACTAGAAATGCAGAATTCTTTGAACAAACAAAAAATGCAATTTAGAAATACCCTAACTCTATCTCAAAAATGGGAAAAAGGTAAACATCCAGGAACCAGAATGAATAAAAACTGTGTCCATTTAACAAGTGATAGTATTTCTTTCCCACGAGCAAAGGGTAAGTGAGTGGTTTCCATGGAGGGGCCGCCCTTCTTTCCAGACAAGGGAACCATGACTCATTTTTATCAGAGTCCAGAAATGGGCACCCTCGACTTCTTAAAGATTCAAAACATGACTTCTGAAAAATGAGTTATTTTTTCATAATTCATGACTGGTACTGAACCAATGTCCATGGAGTGTGAAGTATATATAAAGATGGTAATCATTTCTGCAGGTCGTACCAATTTGCAAGAAATGTTCAGTAAGAACATCTTCGTAAGCCCTTGGAAATTCTGGCTTTATGTTAGAAATTATAATGTGAGTATGATTTAGTTTATTCCAAGAAAATAACATTAACAAAACGTTATTAAATAACGTTAATAAAACATAAACTTTTAAAATGAGTGCAGAAGATTTGCTCAGGAGTATAATGAGTACTGTAAGCTAAATATTCTGTATTCATGAAATTTTATTCGTTAGATTTTTATCATGAGATAGTAGTTGGACTTCTATACATGCAACCTCTTACCCTTTTGTTAAGACCTGAGATGTCCCCATTTCTGCATTTCTTTTCATGATCCTGAATTAAGGTACTAAGGAATTATTCTATTCAGATGGACTTATCAACCAACGTTCCGTCTTTGGATCAGAACTAATGGTGGCCGAATGTTGGCGTTTCTCATAACACGTTACACATTGCTTGCAGAAGACAAGCAGCCAAAGATATTTGTCATTTAAGAATAAAATATTTTCACATGTACAAAATTCTATTTTCCCTTCAGGATATATTCGTAAAGGGACCTTTAAAAAGAAATCATAATTAAAATATAAATGAGTAGTCATGTTGCTCCCACAGAATAAAACTCCAACAGGTCTTTCATTTCTATGTTCAGGGCACATTGCATTCTTTGAGAACAGGCTGCCTCTGAATACACAAAGCCAGTTCTGATTCTGGTTGAGGCCGCTAATGTGCGTCTCCTAGGTTGTGCCACAAACACAACAATGAAAAGCTGTCTTAGTAACCACTCATCCAGAGATACAGGGTTTGTTCCCCTAGGCTTTACTTTGAGTTGAGAATTAAAATAGCACTATCATGTACAAGCTATTCTTTGTAAAATTTTATCATTTAGTATTCTTCTTTTATGTCAAACAAAACTAATTCATGTGATTGAAAGTAGCAATATTTAGAGTTCAGCTCTCTTTCACTTTCTCCCTCTCTCAATATATTATTTCCATTTTGACTGCTTTTTTTAATACCTACTACTTCTGTAACTATTTAAAAATCCTCAAAGCAAGCTATTTAACAAGGAATACAATGCCACAATATGGAACACTGGACCTTGTATTAGTTATATAAAATAACAAACAAATTATTACATTGATCAAATACAAGCATGAATTATTCAGAGTAAGACTTTCATGACACAGCCACCCAATAGCATCTAGATCATTTTTTACAGCATTAATAGAATTATTCCTTATGACTGGATATTTGTCAATAATCATGGTCTAAAGTATAGGCATAAAAGGGAAAAGGAAGGAGGCTACAACAGGGTTTTTCTTAACATTTGTTTGTTTGTATTTATTTCTTATCAGGTTTCTTATTAGACTGAAATACTTGGGTGTTTGGGTTAAAATCATTCAGTTAAAAAGCAGTTTCTTTCTGCAGCTCTGATTTGCTATAGTAACAACCCCTACTAAGTCAATACTCTTTCACTCACCCTTTTATATCTCCTGAAATCCAGCAGAGAATTATAGTCTGTACTTCTATTGATTTCTGTACTACTATTGATAAAAACCACAGAGATACTCTGCACTGTGTAATTGTAGTATTTTATAGTGAGAACTATAGTTTCTGCTTACCAGTAAGTTTGGTATTTCTAGCATAGTATTACTGCCAAAGACTTTCAAAGAATAATACAGCACTGGCCCTCATTCTAGAAAATGAAAAGCTTTCTTAATGAAACTTCGAAGCTTATAAAATGGGACAAATTCTATATTAAGGAAAAGAATGAGGGTAGGAAAAACAACTAGAAAGTTACAATCAATAATTAGGAATTATCACTTAATATTTATTTTGTTTAGGGAGAATTAGTGCCTTGAATTTATTACCATTAATAAATACTCCTTTGGCAATGTTGTAATATTATATCAAAATAAAGCTAGCCCACCTACCCTTGAACCAGATTGGAACTGCAACCTCTGAACCAATTCAAAATTGCATACAATTCTGAAATGAATATAAGTATACAGTTTAGTAGGAAAAATTCAGTTCATAATGGATGTGTAGGATTTTGAGTTACCTAGATTATATAGTGTAGTATTTTTTTTAACTAAATTGGTACTTAAGAAGAATATAATGTAAAATATATAGAATATTTATCACATATTAAAAATATATGAAAATAGTAGATAAAATATTACAGACTTAAAAGACATGTACATGTCTATGTGCGTGTGGAGAGAAAAAAGTTCAAAAGAAAGAAGACAGAGAACTCCTCCAGAGCCAAAGATGAAGGAACAGCTCCAAGCTGGAGAAGTAGCTCTGTAAGTGGACACCAGGTCAACCAGAAGGGGCAATGCATCTAGATCAGTGGTTTTCAACCTTTTTCATCTCATGGCACACTTGAACTTAGATTTAAACTTCCACACCGCACTTAAATTATGTTAATTAAAAAAAAGTAAACAGAAAAAGAATATACTTACTATACTTTGAACTTCTTTTGAAAATAATTTAATTAATGATCTTTAAAAACGTGCAGCACCTAAGATCCTCTCATTGCACACGGATTAATAAAAATCACTGATATAGATGTAGGTCCTAGGTCCTGGGAGTGAGGGTATCTGTTTTGGAGCAGAAGCAGAAGACCTATGTTGTGAAAGCCTGAGACTTAGATTGGGAAGCAAGAACCTTGAATGAAACTGGGGCTCGTAAATGGTTGCCCCACTAGGAGAAACATCTTTGCCCACCAGCCCAAGGAAGCCACAGGAAAATTCAAAGTAGAGAAGAGGAAAATGAAGTTGTCATTAAATAAAACCTAAGGTAAAACCACAATCCTACACCAGCTCTGGTAAGATACAGTGCTAGGAGCAAAAAATTAATATATTTTGCAAAACTTTGGGGTCACCAGCAGAAGAAACAGCATGCCACCTTTTAGGGTTCCTTCCATCAGGTAAAGTACAATGGTTTATGCAAAAGTAATCCACTCCTGAAAATGAGTTTAGAATATAAAGTTTCAATATCTCAGGGGCAATACACTGCAATATAATAAACAAGTTAACATTCCCATTACATGAACTCACAGCATAATCTGAATGAAACTAAAAAGCAAGTAAAAGTAAAAAGACAAAACTTTTTTCAAAGGAATTAAAGAACAGAATATTGTTCACAGATTTTGGGGAAAAATGAAATGGAATGTCTAGAAGTAAGTATGATGATTAAAATTTAAAACTCAATGGAAGAGGCTAGGCACAGTGGCTCACACCTGTAATCCCAGCACTGTGGGAGGCTGAGGTGGGAGAATTGATTTAGGCCAGAAGTTCAAGATCAGCCTAATCAGCCTGAGCAAGAGTGTGACTCTGTCTCTACAAAAAATGGAAAAATTACCCAGGCATAGTGGCATGTCCCTGTAATCCCAGCTACTGAGATGGGAGAATCACTTGAGCCCGGTAGTTTGGGTTGCAGTGAACTATTAATGATGCCACCGTACTGTAGTCTGGTGAAAGAGTGAGACTGTCTCAAAACTGACAAACACTCAATGGAAGATTAAAAATCAAATCAGTTACTGCTTTAGATAAAGCTGAAGAGAAAATTAGTAAACTGGAATATAGATCATATGAAATTCCCCACAATACAGGAAAGAAAGATAAAATGAGTGACTGTGTAAAAGGGAGGTTAAAATAGGGAGGGTGGATGAAGAAAATCCAACATTTATTGCTCATAAGAGCAAAATGTAAAAGATTTCCAGATGATCAAGATAGAAAGAACTTCTCGGCTCAGTGCCCATAGTGCCCATAGCACAGTACACCAGCCATATACGCCAAGAGTGACGAGTTCGAACCCAATCCAGTCAGTAAACAACAATGACATCTGCAACCAAAAATAGCCAGGCATTGTGCTGGTGCCTGTTGTCCCAGACACTTGGGAGGCTGAGGCAAAAGAATCACTTAAACACAAGAGTTCAAGGTTGCTGTGAACTGTGATGCCCAGCTCTCTACCAAGGTTGACATAGTTAAACTTTGTCTCAAAAAAAGAAAGAAAGAAAGAATTTCTCACAAATCTCACTACTTAATCTACTAAAAAAATCAAAAGAAGAATTGATTCTTTAAAAGAAGAAAGACTATTTGAGGGGCTGTTGAAAGTAAGACGGAACTCAATTATAGGAAAATGTTAACATGGATTGGCAGGGTCTGAAGTAAGTTAAAATGTGCCAATTTCAACATTGTCACAAAAAGAATACTAATGCCATTTACATTATACTTTACTGATTCCAGTGTTCCAGTTAAGATGTTAAAACTGATGACATACATAAAAGTTGAATAAATATTTTCAGACTAAAAATGAATTAAAAATTTTAAGGGCAGGAAAGAAGCAAAAAAGAAAAAAGAAAAACTGTGTAATGCAATAAGTAGGCTGGTAGAAATAAATCTACATATATGAAGAGTGATCATATGTAAATGAATTAAAATGTTAAGAAAATCCAAAATGATAGAAAAAATCTGGTTTTATACTATTTATGAGGGATGTACTTGAATCATAACTACAGAAAAAGATTGAAAGTTAAGAAATGGAACTTAGAATATTATTCAATATATGTTAAAATGGCCAGTTAATGGTTTTGACTATTTGAGCTATTCCTCACTCAGTTCCATTTCCCATTATGCCTAAATAACATAGTTTAGAGATTTTTTTTTACTCATAGTTCTAATATAGAGTCTTGTTTTTCTTAAACTTTATAGTTTTTTAGAATATTTAATTTTCAACTGAAAAAATTAATCCAAAGTTTTCTAAATTTTTACTAGGCTACTGATTTGGTTAAGACATCTTAGAAATCCTATGTCTTTCCTGAAATGTCAATGCAAATTGTATTAGATATTCTAAGAAATTTAAATTATATGTAAGCATGTGTACAGGTTATTATATGCAAATACTATGCCGTTTTATGAGAGACTTGTAACCTCCAATTTTGGTATCCATGGGGGGTCTGGAAGGGATAGCTATATACCAAATATGCCTGTATTCTTTATTATTGTAAAAAATGCCAACTCAAAAGTCCAGCATTAGGGTAATGGTTAAGTAATACATGGTACTTCCATAAAATGGAGCATTGTATAGTCACTAAAATATTTGTAATGGTTTAACATGGACAAGCAGAATATGGATTTATATATGGTCATACACAGATGGGTAATTATGAAAGTTTTAAGATACACAAAAATCAAGAAATCATAAAATCCACGTAGACAGAAACAAATGAAGCCTTCCCAGTAACACTGACAAATTGAGCAAGTTGCAACTTGCACAGATGACTCAGAAAGCACAGTATAGTATTGTGTGTGTGTGTGTGTGTGTATTTATTTGGCCATAACTCTGTAAAAATAAGCTTAGGAAAAAGATGAATATACATGTAGCTAATGCATTTCCTGGGCTAATGAGATTATAAATAATTTCTTCTTTTTCTAAATGCTTTCTATTTACACATTCTTTATACTTGGTATTCTTTTGTGTTTGTAATTATAAATGGCATTTTAATAAAGACATGTTGAGTATAGGCTAGAACCACAGTATAATCCTGGAGGCAGCAGTCTCTAGATTTGAGATATAACAATGTCACTGACTTGCCCTTGGAATTTGGTCACATTGATTCAAATGAGATTACTGAAAAAGTGTTGCATAAAATACTTGCACAAAACCCTAGTTGTATAAAACCCTGGGGTTGCGAGAGTTACTTACATGCAGTCACCCAAGTATTTTGAGATGTAATGTAAATGTACCCTAACCCCTATTTTGCAATATATGTTTGAAATCAGATTTATACAAAATGGTTTTGAAGAGAGTCACAGAGACATGAATAAGAATTCATTATAAATATTGTAAAAGTTAAAAGTTATTAATCTTAGCAATACAATTGCAACTCAATTTTGAAAATAGCACTTCAGAGACTATGTACAGTATAGACTATATATACAGTATATATTTTGGCCCAGAAATTGCGGCTTATGTATATTTAAGAATGTACTAAATTAGATTATTATGTTAGTGCAACTTGCGGTGGACTTTAGTTTTAAGTCCTATTGTAAGTTTGGAGTTTCACGTGGTCATAAGTAACAACTTAAACCTGAATTTAGAATTACTCCTTGCTGAAGCAGGTTTATGCCATAGCAGACAAATTAAAAATTGCAATTTACAAACAATAACTCTCTAGAATAGTGTCTGTATTTGTGAACTTCCTGACTTTGGGAAATTAAAATGTTATGCATTCTGCAAATTTAGCACTTTCTACTCATTAAAAAATTTACATGTCACACAGCTCTTCCATTAACTCTCAAGCACAGAGGAAGTAGCAGACCTCTCTGAGTGTAAATTGTGGCGTAGACTCGCTGCATAACAGGGCCCAGGAATCCCAGGTGCATTTAATGTGGGGAAGCAATTTACCTTACAAATAGCCATTACTTGACTTTAGAATTATGTGTTTATACTTTCCGAGGTAGGCATGTGAGAAGGTGCTAGTCAGTTCCCACTGAAATTTTTGTCAACACAGCAGTTTGATAACGGCCTAACTGTGTGACACAGTGAATGCTTTCATCTGTAGTTGGGAAGAGGTTGATGTCATAGCTATGTTTGTATAGCTCTTGATATGTGCAGTGTCCCAGCTGGCAAATAAATATTCTATATATGGACTGCCTGCCCAGCGTAGGGCTCCCCAGTCTCCGGTGTAATAAGTGTGGTTTTGCTTTTGCTTTTTTCCTTTCTGGTAAAACACTTTCCTGCTTTTGAAAGCAGGAATGTAGTTAGAAACTTTAGGCCACAGAAACCTAACCAATGTCTACAGAGCCCCCAGAAGGTTAGTGTGAGATGACGAATCAAGATCCTCAACTTCTAGATGAAAAGGAAACCAAGGGCATCAAAAAGGGTGCCACCAGACAAGCAACCACAGCAAAGCAGGGGCACTTTCAAGGTCACGTGGGTACAGGTCCAGGGGTATAAGCTAAATTTTTCTTTTTGTCCAAAAATCCAGCAAGCAGGATAATATATTCTAGAAATCAGCCTCCTTACACCAGGGCCCTTCGTCATTGTACTTTTTCTGTCACGTGTCTTTACTATCATGGAAAGATTCTAATGTCATCACCTTTAGATTGAATAATTTATTATTCTTTTTAAAGGAGCCTTGATAGGGATGGAGTTCACTGCATAAAAAACGCACAAGCAGCTGATATATGAGTTTGATTTTAGTTAACTGTTACTTAAATTTTAGACATTTATGCTCCACTTAGTCATGAGACAAGATGTTTACATCCTGAGATACGTTTAATTATCTGATAGTCCTACTCAGAAGGGTGTAGATTTTTGCTACTAGGAATAACTAGGAATAACAACTGAGTGAGGTGTAGCTACTGTTTGTTGTCTGAAGGCTGGAGCAGGAAATTATCATGGCAATTTACATAACTGACATTAGTGACAAGCAAATGTTCTTTTCGATTGTTGTTGTCATGTCCTAGAATTTATGTATTCATTGATTTGGAGTTCCTTAAGCCTCATCAATAAATAAACCCTCAGAAGAGTGGTAAATTATAATAAATGACCCTGCGTGTCTTTACCAGACCTGACCTTTGACATCATTAGTGCAGTTCTGATGGGTTTGCTGGGTAAGAATGGACCTAAAAGGAAAAAGGAAAATCTGGACATGTTTACTTTGAATGGCCTTTGAGGTTTTAATAAGAACATTTGCATCATAAGAAATTTAATTAGGGTGAGAAAAATCCCAAGTTTTGGCTCAGTGTAAAGTCACTGGCAAAAAGCATGACCAGGCAGCCAGGTCAAGGAGAGGGGCGAGTCCATGTGGAGTACAGATTCTTCTCATGAAAGATCGTAAAGTGAAGAAAGATCTTACAAAGTAGTCTAATGTCTTTAGAGTAGGTTAATATGATTGAAAATAACTAGAACCTTTGTGATTGAAAAAATATAATACATACTTTTATAGAACACACCTGATGCCTTTACAGACTACAGTTACATCGTAGGCATAAATTGTATCATACCTGCCCATGTACGAGATGTGAATCAATCCTCTATTGTACTTACTCCCCACAGTATCATAAGCGCTATTCACATGTATTAAGGTCATAGAAGCAAATTAAAGTCAAAGAGGCAGCTCCATATTGAAATATAATGAGTAATTGAAGACAAGCAGGTATACCTTACAAAATTCTACCCATCTGCTTTTGGACGGGGATTTGACAGTTACTGTAAAAGTAGAGAATTTTCATTCCCAGACATCTACATACAGACTTTCCTTTTAGGTGTTCCTTAAGTTTGGATCAGTGGCTCTCCTAGTTAGGAGGGCATAAAATTACTACCTCATACGCATTGTAATTTAAAGGAATTTATTATTGCATTTTTATTCAATTTCCACCTATGGCACGATTTTGGATACTGGCCTAAGTTGCTTCTGTAACCGGTTCTCCGTGTAGACACAGCCAAGCTGCAACGAAATTGAATGGGTTCAATATAATTAACACCTAGAACATAGGGGTGGAAAAAAAAACATGGAGTTTTTGATAATCCTGTATAATAGTTCTCATTGACAGAAGAAGAAACTGAGGCATAGAATTAAAATAGCGCACCTAACACCCACAAACCGTGTTCAAGCCAACCCAGAAATCAAATCTGTTTCATTTTGAAGCCTGTTTCCATGAAGGCTGTTGGATGCTAGAAGCAAATGGTTGTCAGCTTTTATGGCTTTAAAATGGGATTTTCTGCTGATGTAGAGAGTCCCTCCAATTATTGATGTTTATTCCTTTTTTTCCTGATGTTATTTTGAGGGAAATGGCATTTCTCCTTTTAAATATTTACTTATCATAGGATTTTATGCCAAGTACAGTGCGATTATCATTCATTAACAACTACGTAATTCACGTTAGAGTAGAAATGCCAAGGCTTGATACCTCTTGGCTTGTCCCACACTGGAAGCAAAAGACACTGGTAGGAAGTTGTTTCGAGAAGGCAGAAAAGCCCTCTGTGTTATTTTAGCTTTATAAATTTCATGAATATTAATGACGGCGTTACAAATGGAGCGGTATTTTACAGTCTAAATCAGTAGTGTTACTTCATTCAATCACTGAATTACAAATTAAGCCAGAAACCTATCAAGCCTTTTTCTACTATTTCCTTGTCTCTCTTCATTTAAATCTCCTAATTATTGCTCCTGGTGTACTTACATGGACCCTGCAGCTGTAGCCCGAGGGCTGGATCTTACCTGAGCTCTACTGTTTCACCAATTTTATAATGTTAGACAAGTCCTTTTACCACTTTAGGCTCAGAGGGGTTAAAATAAGAATTTCTAGTCAGCCATCTACTTTACCTCCAACATCCTGAGGTTTGAGTGCTGGTGAGCGCACAGACTCAGTTTTGAAAAATTTAAATCTGGCCAGTGATATTCAGAAACTGTGACATTTCTCACATCAATATATTTCCTTAATAATTTTTTTCTCTGAAAGAATTCTGGCATAAAAAAGTTTTATTATGTTTTTAAAGAAATTAATCATAAACCATGTTCACGTTTAGATTTTATCTACTATCTATATTGTAAAAATAGAAAAAATCTTTAAAGACGAGAAAAATGGAAGTAGTTGCTGTTTATTGGGAAAATGAAGATTTAGTATATAATAGTTTCTGCCATTGTTTCTGAGACTTCCGAATATAAACAGACCAAACAGGCTATTTTTAAGCATTTTATTACTCAGTTACTAGGTGTTGGCCAGGTAGTTAAAGATAATTTGATGTTAGTTCTTGCAGCATAAAACCAAGGAAAGCTGTCTTTCTTTCTTAAGCTACTTGGACATGAACTTGGATCTCTCATAATAGTTGGACATCCCCATCCCTAGTCTAAAAGATGACCTTGGGCAAATTAGGAAAAGTCATTTTTTCCTTCAGTCATTTTATCACTACCAGCCAGAAAACAGTGGCTTTCACAATCCAAATCTACAGTAAACACAGACGTGAAAGGTATGACCCACAGCTGGACAAATACAAAACTTGTACATCATCGATTTTATTTACGGGAAATTTGAAAGCGAATTTTGTCTGGTTGAATTTCAACTCTGTGGATACCTTTGAAAATATCATATCTCACCTCTGGGACTCAGTGTCCTTGTCTGGAAAAGGCTGTACAAGATCTCTCTTGAAATTATGTTTTGAGCAATTATGGGATGGCTTTCTGGTAGAAGGAAATTGCATTAATGTTTCCCCCAAATATTATGGGGTGCAAATAGTCTTGCTGACAGGGGTTGCTTGTGGAATGCACGTGTCAGAGTTATGAGTTTGCTCGCCCCCATCTGGTGTCCTCTGCTCCTGTGGCAGGCAGGTGGCGGCCTCCTCTGCTCCCGTGGCAGGCAGGTGGCTCCCTCCTCTGCTCCCGTGGCAGGCAGGTGGCTCCCTCCTCTGCTCCCTCTCCCGTAAGACACAGCCTGCTCTTGCTCCAGTTTTCACACTGAGCCTTCACTTGACGTTTCTCCCCACAATCAAAGCTCCTCCAGTTCCTATTCCCCCAAATCAGGCAAATCCCTTCTTTAAAAAATAAATTTTTTTTTAAAAAAATCATAATAATGAGGCTATGAGGAATAAGAAATTCCCTTGGAAGGCAGCAGCCCTGCCCTGGGATTCGCTCTCTTTGCTCAGCTCCAGAGGCTGCGGCCCCTGCTGGAAGCCCCCTCTCACCCTTCCTCAGGCCCCATGCCTGTGCCTCTGTCAGGCCAAAGGAGGTGATTCTGCAAGCTGTCAGTGGCACTGTAGTTTGTTCCAGATAGTTCTTTCACTGGCAAGACTGTTCCTCCCATCACAGGACACACCATATCCCTGGCACTCACTCCCTAAATGCCAAAACAACCCCCTAGTCATGACAACCAAAAAGACCTCCCCTGCCCCATTTGCAAAGACCCTTTTGAGAAATGGCACCACTTCTGCTTGAGAAAGACTTTTAGCATCAGTTTGCACTTCGGCCCTAGAAATTTGCTTCTGCAACATGCTCTGTATCTTTGCCAGAAGCCACAAAAACCCAGGCACAAACCTCTTTCCGTGAAGAGGGTAAAAGAGCATTCAGCACTTCAAAGAGGGCATGGCTTGTGGTTTCTCTGGAAAACTGGGCCCCTTGTTTCTATCATAATGGGGGAAACTGAGATTTAAGCACATTTCCTGAGGTCACTCATTAAAAATCTTAGGCTGTGTTAGTGAAGTGTACAGATAACATCCCTTAAGAGCCCAGCTTCTTGGTATACGTTAGCCATATGTATCATAATAATATCAGTATCATCGCTGGTCACTTGCTGAGTATTTGCACTGTACCAGCACTTTAGAAATCTCATTCATTCTTTCCACAGCTGTGGAAGAAAATATCTGTATCCCCTTGCACGGATTAGCAAAACTGATGCTTAGAGAAGTGGTTTTGACCAAACTCTCACAGATAAGAAGTGGCAGAGCTTGGATTCAAACTCAAGTTCATGAGACAAAAAAAATCAGTGCTTCACTGCTTTGGCCAATGGCCCTGGTGCTTTTCAGTCTACCTTGCTTTCAAGTAGCAGGAACGTTAACTGAAACTTTTAACTTATGAACCAGCTTGTCGGTAGCGACCTGATAAACAATTATTTTGCACTGTGTTCTGCTTGATATGTTATTTTTCACTATTGCTAGGACTATTCTCAGCAGGGTCACCTTGTTAGCTGAAGAAAATGTTCCCTGTTGTTCCGTGAGAGACAGATCATATGGAGAAGCATTAAAAAACAACTCTAGAAAGTGAGTCTGTGTTAACCTCATTTAGGGGATTGGAACAGTAATCCTCTTCTCTGATTCCGAGTCTTCTCACCGATACTTTACTTCTGCAGTTGCAGAAGTGTTACAAAAGGATGAGGAAAGTCATGCAGGGATGCCTTCCAACACTCTTTACCAGTGCTTCCTAGGCAGTAAATTGGGGGGTCGAGCCATTGATGAGTACACTCAATATCAGACAGTTTTGAACTTTCCCATGTGGGACAATAACATTCCGGCTAGATTGGTTCTAATTGGCTATGAGGAATAAGTAATAGTGAATAAGACTTTGTCTTTAATATTTGAATTTAATTTTATAGCCACCTCAAATGCAAATACCTCATCAATATATCGATGCACTTACTTTGGGCCATCTCCCAAGCTGTGTGTTACACAAACCATTCATAAAATCCTATCACTGTGATCCTTTTGCAATTCATGATCTATAGAGAAACCAAAGTGAATCTTTTTCAAAATGGCATACCATCACAGGGTTAGCGTTTCACTTAGAATAAAATCGGAACTCCTCCTTGTGGACAGCCAGGCAGGCATGCCTTGGCCGCTGCCCACCTTGTCCCCTGGTGTCCTCCCACCACTCTGTCTTCATGTTGGGACTTTCCCTGAGCACTACCGCCTTCTGGTCTTGACGTGGCTGATTCCTTGTCATCCCTCATGCTGCAGCCCAAATTTCAATTAAAAATGCTTCCCTAATTCCCAAGTTGGCATCCCTATATCTCCAATCACATTACATTTGTTGTTTTATTTCTAAAAGGACCTTTCCAGTATTTGAAATGATCTTTTTTTGTTTTGTTTTGTTTCCTCGATTGTTTTTTGTTAACCTAGATTGGAAGCTACAGGAAGGTGCCCCCAGGTCTAAAATAGAACCCAGAATGTAATAGAGTTCAAGAACATTGAATGAATGAATGAATGAATGAATGAACGAATGAATGAACGAATGAATGCCAGTTCTGTGCATATGATAAAATTTAAGTCTCAGATGAATACCATAAGGCACAAAAATATTAAGCAATTCAAATCTACATAAACATATGAAAGCTGAAATTCAAAGAAAAACTATAATGTTCTTTTTGCCAGTGAAGAACAGGAATTCTGTTGGAAAGTAGAAACATAAGCTATAGAAGCCCAGCACTGCTTTGGAGGGGAAATTTCAGACCATCGTATATCTCTCTGGAGATACACTTCTCCTTTTATAAGCCACAGCTCTTTGGCTTGCTCAAGCAGGCTCATGCTGATCCTTAGCAAAATTTTCAGGATGAACATCAGACCATTTCCAAACTTTCTATTTTATACCCGTTTCCTTGCCCTCTTGGCTGCAAAAATAAGTCTTTTGCCATTCCTGTACTTAGCGTCATCACTTCCGAGAGGATGGCATCGCGATCTGGTCTCCTTTACCAGCTTGTTTTGTCTTGAGCCTCTGGGTTTAAAAACTGAAGCCTGCACGCGTCCCAGACGTCCTTTTCTTGAATTCACAGAACACAAATGGAAAAAGGTTATTACCAGACGGAGGTGTTTAAAAATGAAAACCAAACCTAATACATGGACTCAGACAACCGGAATAAGGGATATAATATTTATAAAACTGAGTAGGAGGCTGCAATCTCTGCTCTAAAATAGAACATTAAAAATTAATTCAGAGCAAACCTGTCTGTGCTACAGCAAACCTCTCTGTCATTAAGGTAGCACCGTGTGTTTCTCCAGAATTAGTTCCCCCAAAATAGGTAAATAGCTTGTAAGAAGTGAGCGTTCTGCAGACGACAGAAGTGCTACCGGGGTCGCGATGCCGAGTGGCTTTGCTGGCCTTGCGTTTTGAACCAGTGAACCAGTTAATTGTGACTCTCGCGGTGTCCCTGTATTTTTGGCCCTGGAATATTACTAGGAAGGTTTCATTCACATGTTTCTTATTCATCTTCATTTGATTAACCCGAATAGTGCCATATCATTTGATGATGCTGTAGAATATTAAATCTTTGGAACTGTGGGTGCCAGTCATATTTAGAACCTTTCCACAAGATTTTGCATTTCAAAAGTTTGTGTTGCACATGTGTATGTGATTTCTCCCTGTCTCGCTCTGCTTCCTATTATTATCATGATTAGTATTATGTTGTTATTATCCCTGTCAGTTTCCAACCTCAGAATATACTGAAAAGAAAGAAAAATAAAACAGCTAGCATTATTTCTGCGATTTCTATTGAGATGAGGTTTTTATTTTGCCCAATTTTCCCTATTCCTCTGGAGCCCTAGAATAAATAATCTTATAACCTCTAAGACCTATTCATTTTCAAATGATTTCTAGTAAAAAGCATTCAGTTTCCATTGCATTGCCAAACTGTTCAGTCCCTGGGCAATACCTATTGGATTCCTATTAAATGAAGGGGGTAAGAAAAAAACAGGAAATCCAAAAAGTGGATTTGAGGAGATGGGATGGGAGAGGTGGGCTCAGCTCAGCTCAGTAAATGGCCACTTAACCTTTGACCAGTGACAACAGGTCTTCTTTGGTTCTATTAGACCAAGAGCAAGCTGTCACGATTAAATAAAAAAGAAAGCTGTTTAGAGCCTTACTGAGTATGTCCTGGGAATTAAAGCATATGGCAGGGATGAAGAAAAAAAAGATTTTCCTTATGCTAATGACCCTTGATGTCTGAAATAAATTAGATCCATTAGAGTTTATGCTCAATAAAAGAAAGACTTTAAGCACTCCAAAGTTAGTGACTCGAGACCAGTTTTTGCTCTGAAATTCAATCTGCCTACTTATTAATTCTTCGTGAGGCTCCAGAGCAGACAGAAGATGCAAAATCCTAATTCTGTACTGAACCAGAACTTTAAAGGACCACAGGTGTCTTTTCCTTTCCTTTTCATTAAACCCTTTTTCATGCTTCCCATTTTTGTTTATTTTTGTTTTCTTTTCAAGGTTTCATTTATCCCATTTCAACTGAACAGAGAACCCAGAATGAATATGGATTTTCTTGTAAGTTGGATGTTTGGATTTTATGTTGCTGAATAATCATTGAACATTATTGCTCCCAGTTCAAGTTTACCTTTCTTGGGCTCACAGATGTGCACACAGGAAAAAGGAGCCTACTCTAGTCTAACATGGAAAACAAATTAGATTTTCACTGCCGGAGAGAAGAAAGGGTCATTTCATGACTCTGCCAGCTTTAAAATCTATCCGTCTACCATTAAAAAGCCTGACTCTCAGTAGCTGACAAAATATATAATGAGATATGCTGATATGGGGTGAAGAGTAGAGTTCAAACACTAAAAACAAGAGGGTTGAGAAAAGGCATATCTGTTGAGCTAGAAATCATGAATGTGAAATAAGTAATTATGGCCCAGTAGAGTAAAGCTTTCAGGAGTTAGATAGAATATTCTGACCTGAGTTCAGAATCCTATGGCAGGGCCTCCAATGAAACTCAGCAGCAAAGTGAAGTCAGCACTTCAAAGCAGCACTTCACACAGCCAGAAGTACTTGGACTGTCATTGGTTTTCTGAAAAAAAAAAATCTGCCAATATTGGCTTCATTAATGGAAGAGTGGATATTCTGCTTTGAGGACAGTATTTTAAAAAAAAAAGTGCAATCCCTTCCCTTATGATACATTTAAACACAAAATGCTAAAAAAAAAAAAAAAAAGAGCCATTTCTATAAGGAATTCATGTATACTGTCCTGCAGAAAAGCTACCTGGGTGTGGGTTGGTTATCACATAAGCCACCAGCCAATGAAACGATGAATAGTTTCCACCACATAAACCATATGACTGTCTCAGGAAGGAGTGGCCCCTGAAATCTTAGAACATCCTGGGACCTACAAATTTGAAAATTCTCTCTGCCCCCAAAACGCACATGCATATAAAATTGACTGTAAAAGTTTGGGTTGCTCTTGACTGCCTAGAGTTTTAATTTAACCACTTCTTTTATAGTGAACAGAGCAGCTTTGGTTAACTCTGCTGAATATTTCTTGTGGGTTACCGAAAACTAAAAAAGAGACTTCAGCAAAGGTTTAGTTTTGATTTTGATTATCAGCCTCTATCACCTTCTGCAGTTGGATCGAAGCACATTCCATGCCCCCAACACACTATGCATCATTTGCAGGAATTCTGTCTTTGCTTTACCCACAAGCACGCTCTCTAATGACTGCACACTGTGTTGGTCAAATGCTTCTGTGCCTTTTGGGTAGTCCGACCCATCTGAACACTGAACCATGACTTTCTCTTCCTTAGTGCACCATAGCTATATTTTATTCCAGCAATGAGTAGCTCAAATGTAAATCTCTTACACGGGAGCGTGGGAAGCTCAGGGTTCTCAGAGACAATATTGCATCTGTATCAAAAGCCTGGCCTTAGAGAAGGCTATCAGGGTTAACCTCCGCTCCCCAGATCTGCGTCTTCTGAAAGCACACCTTTCAAATCCACGATGTTTGCTCCTAATATTTGCTTTGCTTCGATATACCATCCCCACCCACCCCTCCATTGATTTAGGGAAAAGTGAGAAGAGTTTTAGGAAAATTAATTTTATGACTTGGAATGATACTTAGGAAATTTTTCTGGTTCAATAAACACACACACTCAAAACATGCCAGTTCCTAATGGTGTTGATGTTTATGTTTTTCAAGAACTATCATTTAACTCAAAAACCCTTCCAAACTTTTCCACCTGAAGTGAGTAATAGACCTTTTCCCCCCGTGGGTCGGGATGAGTTTAGTTCCAGTTTCTTTATATACCTAGTAATAAACGGTCTGTTATGCTGCCCAATTATAAGATAGATTAGTGGGTGGATGGATGCAGAGTGGGAAAGGAAGAGAAATCAGAAATAATTTCCCACTGAAAGGCCACAGCTATTTTATATAGCTTTTGAAATAGATTTGAAATTAACCTATAAAAAAGGCAATAAATGTCTGAAAAAATTATAGCAATACATATGTGTAGTGTGGGAAGTTTCTCTAAGCAGCTGGTCCAGCGTTTCCTTCCCCCCTCTAGCTGCTCCTGACTCAGATGACGTCGCTCTCTACGTGGGGATTGTCATAGCAGTGATAGTGTGCCTGGCCATCTCAGTAGTGGTGGCCTTGTTTGTGTATCGGAAGAATCATCGTGACTTTGAGTCTGACATCATTGACTCTTCAGCACTCAACGGGGGCTTTCAGCCTGTGAACATCAAGGCGGCAAGACAAGGTCAGTGGGCCTTTCACATCATACCTGATGTGAACACCTGTGAGCTCTTCCCCTCTGTGACTTCAAGGTCAGTGACATTTGGGTCATCCAGTTCAACTAGATTGTAAGCCCCCTGATGTCAGAGGTTTTGGTCAACTTTGTTCTTTACCATATTACCATCATTCACCTAACAAATTAAAGTTGACCAAGTGCACAAATCATCCTTTTCTTCTTTTCTGACAGATCACTCTTTTAGACTTTGTAACTTCGATTAGAAAAGAGTAGACTGATAAGTGGACTGACTTCTTGAGTCTCCTTTTTCCACAAGACACTGTGTATAGTGTAAACAAGGGGAAAGTGGGACTTTCTGTTCAGTGCAATCTGTTAAAATGTACTTTATTATGAGTAGCCTGCAAAGTGGGATACAGAACGAGCTTGCTACTTATTTATAGCCAACGACCATGTAGACTCCAGTCATCTGGTCGCCCTGTTTCCGGTAGAGCCTTTGCATCTATGTGTCTCTAATATTAGCTGAGCTGCTTTGCTTTGGGCTCGGAAAGTGTGAGGGGGAGTCTGACTGATGGAAGCTGGCCTGAATGGAGAATACAAATAGAATCTTTTCTCTTCTGACCCAGATCTTCTGGCAGTGCCCCCGGACCTCACATCAGCTGCGGCCATGTACAGGGGACCCGTCTATGCCCTGCATGACGTCTCAGACAAAATCCCGATGACCAACTCTCCAATTCTGGATCCACTGCCCAACCTGAAAATCAAAGTGTACAACACCTCCGGTGCTGTCACCCCCCAAGATGACCTCTCAGAGTTCACATCCAAGCTGTCCCCACAGATGACTCAGTCGCTGTTAGAGAACGAGGCTCTCAACATGAAGAATCAGAGTCTCGCAAGACAGACGGATCCTTCCTGTACGGCATTTGGCACCTTCAACTCCCTGGGAGGTCACCTCATTGTTCCCAATTCAGGTAATTCTAAAGGTTTACACTGCAGAGGTGTAGCTGGAAACGCATTTTGTGTACCACTCGGCCTGAAAAGTTAAATGTGACCTGTCTACACTCAAATCCACTTTCAATGTAAACCAAATATTACTTCAGGAAAAAAATCAGCAAAACCATTTAACTTCCCCCAACCAACACTGAAAATACTTCCCCCGGAAATAGCCCCTTCTTCCCTGAGGTGTAATTTAAAATTGTCATTGCCTTTCTTTTTGAACAGAACTTTAGAGGGCAACATGGTGCCAGGAGTCCTCACTGTTGTCATTGCACTTTAAAAGCACAAATTAATTAGAAAACAGTCGGTTCAGTTCCAACGTACTACAGGAAGCAATACCTCCAAATACTAATTTTTAGATCATCAGAAAGTATATTATCGGATCTTCAATGATTAACATACCTCTTTATCACATAGTCTTTAACCTCAAAGTTTCGGTAAGGTACGCTAGCTCTACTCCCGTCTCTGATATTTCTGTCTGGAAACACCGGATTCATCCCTGGTCCTTCCCGGGTCTTCAGTTTACTACTATGTGCATAAAGGTCTTCAATGATGAACTTAAGTTAATATTGATACTGTTGATTAAAACATCGGTATTTATTCACTGACAGTAGTAGTAGGTTTGGAAATATGCATCACAAAAGGGTTAATGGGGTATTTTGTACATACAGCAAGAAAAATCAACTTGATTGCCCTAAAATGTTAATTTCACATATAACAATATACGATGTATACACTGTCAAGTAATATACAGACCAGTGAGTCTTCAGGCCTGAATATGAAATTGTTTTTGATTCTTCTTCTCATTTCAATGCCTTGACAACTTTCACCCTATACCTTGAAATATATATTTTAATGAAATTGAAACACTTAATATCACTTTTTTCTACACATAACGGAGATCATGTATGTGAAATATTTCTTCGCCTTTTCCTCATTTTCATGCTATGGCATGTTCTTTAAAAATCATGATTTGAAATATCTGTGTAATATTCCATCAGCGAATAGAAAAATATGCTTGGGTTCCCATTATTTAAACATTATAATTATTCCCAAGACAGTTCTTTCTCCCTTGATACTCAGGGGATTCTGCTTTTTCATCCCATTTCTACCCCTACCACACTTTCATATGTGAATTGTTATGAAGGCTTATTAAGTGGAAGGGAAGGAGCTAGCATGTTTTTCTTTTTGTTGTTGTTGTTGCAAGTTTTTGGCCGGGGCTGGGTTTGAACCTGCCATCTCTGGTACATGGGGCCAGGGCCCTACTCCGTTTTTTTTTTGTTTTTTTTTTTTGGTTTTTTTTGCGTTTTTGGCCGGGGCTGGTTTTTGAACCACCTCCGGCATATGGGGCTGGTGCCCTACTCTTTGAGCCACAGGTGCCGCCCCCAGGGCCCTAGTCCTTGAGCCACAGGCACTGCCCCAAGCTAGCATGTTTTAAATACCTTCTAGGTAACAGACAATAGTAATCAACGTACATCACTTTATTTAATAGACTAGCAATCAGTACTTGTTACTCCACATTCATAGCTCTGTTTCTTAGCCATAACAAAGATGAAGGTACCTTTTATGTTTTCACTGAAAAAAATTAAAAATTCTGAGGCTTGGACGGTGCTTCTCCACTTCCCGTGATCCCACGGCCCTCGGAGGACTTTCCTTCTCAGGAAGGCCATGCTCAGCATCTTCGACCAGCTGTGCAAGGACCTTTGAGTAACTCCCACCCTAACTCCGCTCTTTGTGTGTGGGCCTTTCCAGTGTGCTCAAGCAAGTTTTCTCATTGCTGTGCACTCACTTCACTTGTTCTGTTTCCTTACTAACGAAATTGCAAATCACCCTAAGGCAGGGACGCCAGCTTTTACTTCTTGGCATCCACAGCAGTGCCAAACACGGTACTCACGAGGAGGCATCAGCACTTTGTATTGAGCTGCATTAAACTGCATTTTATGGAAATAAAATGATGGAGTCGTCACCTGCAGAGTGCCACCACCTGACCTATGCTTTGTGGTGACGGTGAGCAGTGCGGGCCAGGGGTTCTTGCAGCTTATGCTCCACACCACCGTCCTGGGCATCCCCTCACATCTTATCCAACCAAAACCTCTCCCGCCAAACCCGCAGCCCTTCTGGATCAGAAACTCCAGGGGTAGGTACCAGTAATTTGGATTTTAACAAGCCCTCCACATGATTCTGATATAAGCTCAAATTTACACAGCACTGCAGACAGTTCACTTAGAACACAGCTCAATCTAAGAGGTCTACACAATGGCACCAATTAGCAACAAAATAGAGACCTTTGACCTGCTGTCCCCTTTCTAGAGCTACAAGTAATAAGCGTTCTACACCGATTTCCATTCTGTTGAGGAATAACATTGATGCTAACAAGATGTTTCAGAAATAAATGTTCATTGGTATGGTTAAAATTAGCATTTCTCTAACTTTGAATCTCATGGCTTTTTTTTTTTTTTTTATTAGCAATGATGCATCATTACAGCTGTTTGAAATTTAGGGGCAATGATTGGTTTTCCCCCCTTGTTTTACAAAGAAAACAGTAGAACCATCTGTCTGTTCCATAAATAACACAAGAGTTTTTTAAAATTGCATCATTCCTTTAAGTAATTCCATAACAGCTCAGAGGGAGCTGCGGTAACAGGGCCAGGGTGGAAGGGAAGCAGAGATGCTGTGAATATTTACAGGTCTTTAGAGAAAAAGAAGCAAGCTGATGGCTACATGGGCACAGAATCTCCTCGTTTCCTTTGCCTTGCTGCAAAAGCATTCAAGAAGTTTCCTTTTGATTCAGAGGTCTTCTATGACTGCTTTTCTCTCTTTCTATTCAGGAGTCAGTTTGCTGATTCCCGCTGGGGCCATTCCCCAAGGGAGAGTCTACGAAATGTATGTGACTGTACACAGGAAAGAAAATATGAGGTAAATATGCTTCTTCTGGTGCACTGACTTGATCATGTCTAACTTGGAGAATTGTACAATGGAAACGAGAAACCCAACATACTTTTGCCTGAGTGACCTGTTTCTGACGTGCATTTTTTCCCCTAGACCTACAAAAGCTCAAATTTTATCTTTGAAGCTCCAGACACTTCTGCAGATCTTGAGTATGGGTAGAAAGCCTGAAATGTTTGCCCCTGTGGACATGTGGCCATATTTGCTGAAAGAATGGCCAGTCATAAAATCCACACGCTGTCCAGAGAGACACGTGGGCAGACTCAGATGTCAACTTCATATGGCCTGGCTCAGGAATCCAGCCTGTTCCCATTATAAGGTTAAAGGTCACAAAGGATTGGACAACCCCTTCACCCCTGCCCTTCCACTCCCACCTCAGCCTAGCACTTACTTTGTACCCACAGAGCCCTCCTTTTCTGACTGTGTTCGAGCCTAAGTGTACCCACCTCCTTCTCACGTTTACTACTTAAAATTCCATACTTAGGCCTGCAATACAGGTCTAGGGTTGATGGAAACCAGATCAACACAAAAGGCTCTGTTTTGTATGTGTCATGATTGCAAAGATGAAGTCATTTTAAGTACAAATAACAAAAAGAGTTTGGAAGTCCTCAGGTGAATTTTCAGTTTGGCATCTTGGAAACCGTGTAGTCTTTCTTGGGTAGCTCCCATGTAAAGTGCATGTGTTAAATTGTGGTTTCTAGGCCTGATTAGTGCCTCTGAAGTACACTGAACTACTTAAATGGAGATCCGCATCCTGTAATTATCATTGATTTTCCTAAGGGGAAAGCAAAAACTCCTCAGTCCTGCACACAGAGCCTGAGTGACCAAGGTAGAGTCGGGTCGTCGTCATGACGCATTGAACCTTCCTCCTTTCTTTTCTCTCATCCTCCAAAAAACATGCATTTTGTCTTGTTCTCCAGCAGCCAAAATGCTCCTTTATTAGGCTTTCAGGGGGTGACATCGGTATTTATAGGTGGCCCCAGCACAATCTTTCCCCCAATGGTGTCCTTTCACCTACAGAAACCCTCGCCTAACAACATAATACCATTCCTTGAGCATTATTTATGCCTTAATTTTGAGCTACAGAAAATCACTAAAAGGCTTATATTTACCTGCATCAAATATTCATTTTCTTCACTCCCCATGCAAAGCAACACTCACAACCCCTCAGAGCTCGCTTCCTCCTTTTGCAGTAGGAGAAAAGAAGATTAGCAAACTCCGAAACCTTTCTTTCTCTTCTCTCACTTGTCCAGAATCAAGGTTAGCATTACATACATCCATCCATCCAGGCCTTTGCCAACACAGACAGTTTGTTTAAACGGAAACTAAGAATTGGCTTGTGCTTTCTGCTGAGAAACAGAGCGGTGCTCTGGGTCTCCCGTTTTCCATCCAATTACTGTGCTCTTCAGCGGAGGCTCCAGCCTTAAGGAGCAGCAGCCGCAGGGGCTGACACTGAGAGGTGTTTCCTCTCCCGGGCTGCTCTGCTTTTCTTCCCAGAGTTTAGTTGGCGCCCTAACCAAGGTAATTGTACATTTTAGATGAAGGAGAGAGAAAACAGAAAACTCAGAAAGCTAGGTAATTCTGCTTTGCAGTTGCTCGGCCTCTGCCTATAACAAAAAGGCAACTCTGACTCCTTCCCGTGACTTCCCCGTGAAGTCAGGCACAGAGGGAGCTGACTGTGCCACTGAACCTGGTGTGCATCAAAGCAGTTCTGTTCCTAAAAATAAAGCTGGGGAAAGCACGAGGATTCAAAAGAAAATACCTACCGGAGACCATGAGAGAAGAAAACCCTGTCAGAGAAATGGCAAGTCCTCGCTTCACCAATTTGCTGTTTATACTAGAACTGGTTTTTTTCCTTTTTTATTACATAGTAATACGAGGGTACAGATGTTTAGGTTACATTGTTTCCACTTCTAAGGTGAAGTTCAGGTTGTAGTTGAGGCCTTCACCCAGCGCCGTGTTGCCTGGATGCTTTTTTAGTGTATAAACACAATAACAGGAATGTGCTTTAGGACCTAGTCCTGATGCAAAGCATGGCTGCCATCTCCTTGGCCTCTCCATGTCATTTGTTCCACACTCTGCATGTGAACATGAACTACACTTTACGATGAAGACGCAGAGGCACAGGCCAGTCTGTGGCCCTGTGCAGGCCTCACAGCTAATAACGGAGGAAGGCCGGATGCCGGCCCGGGGTAGCTGATCCTGAAGCTCTTCCGCCTCCTGCTGGGTCCCCTCCACCACCACCATGGCGCCAGTGCAGAAGCCAGGCAGCCCCTGCCTCCGTCTGACGGGACAGTGTCAGATGCCGTTCTGTCGCTGACTAAAGACACTGCCTGTCACGTGACATGAGACAGCCCTTCCTGGGGAGGAGACGCTGTGAGGACACCAGGAGATGCGGATGTTATGTTACATTCGGAGCATTCTTCTCTTCGTTTCTTTTTCTCAGAGTCCTTTTATTGCATCTAAAACTGGGTGTGTTTCCAGCTGGTCATCTGCTGATGGGAATTGTCTGAGGGAGGCGTGAACTTAATTACTTGTGGCAGAGTGGATGTGACAGGAGAGGCCTTCGCGCTGCTGACTGTGCTCTAAGAGAAGCCCAGACTGGTGGCCAAACTCCCGGAATGAGCCTCAGAGAGGGACAGCGGCCTGCGCCCAGGGTTCCACCAGCTCTCCTGCGGCTCCCATCTCTGGAGGGACCACAAGGCCTTGGTGTTTCCCTGGGGATGCAATTTCCACCTTTAATGCCACTAACATGGGCCTTTTTGCCTTGTTTCTAATCCCAGTTTTAAAAAAGTGACTCTGACTCAGACTCTTTGCCCTTTATCAGTTCCTTTTTTTTTTTTAGTGCCTGCTTTTTAAAAGTTTATTTTACATTTTAAATATAGTATTTTTCTCATTAAAAAAAGAAAGCCAGGAAGTGCCTTACTCTGAGGTGTCTATACTGTATGTACCAGAGAGCTGACAGACAGCCTGACAAATGTTCTGCATATAACAGTATGGATATCTATGAGCTGGGATTAGTTTTGAAACAAAATTTAAAAGATGAATTAAGCACTGCTTAAAAGAAAATAGTCCAGCTTCTGAATAACCAAAAGAGAACAGAGTTAGATATGTGCAAAACCAGGTATAAAAAAACAGAAACGCAGCACACAAAAAACTCAAATCGCCCATATGTGGTGAACTGTATATACTGCGGCTAATCAATGGAAATCCTCCTGTAAGAAGTGATTTATGATTTGAAATTTTAAAAAACCTAAGTATTTCAGTAACAACATATAACATTAAGTATATATACTGTGTGTATCTTTGTCATTTTCTATCTATACTACCCTCCCCTCTGAAGAAAAGAATCTCTAGACTAGCCAATCACTTACACAAATTTGAGGCCATTAATTCATATTTGTTTTCGGTAAGGAAAACAAAGATGTACCTCTTCCCGTCAATAAAGACATAATACGGATTAAAGCTATAAAATTTAAGAAAGGGCATATGCCTTTATCAGTTCTTATTGGAAAACAATTTCAATTGATGATATGAAAGTTAATCTTCCCTTTTCTCCACATTCTGTACCTGCCTACTAGTTTTATCCAAAAAGACAACAAAAACCAATTTAGAAATTCCAATATAAAGGTAAATAGAACACCTTTATGTAAACTGTGGGGCGCCACGAAGGTTCTGAGCAGGTGGGGGACTCAGGCATAGCAGAGCTTCTACAGATGAATCTGATGATGATGGGGAGTGCCTGGATGCAGGGAAAGCGGGACCCCACCCTGGCTGGGCTGGGCAGAGTCCAGGGGTGAGGAGTGGCGCGTGAGCCAGGCCTGGGTCTGAGAGATTGCAAAGAGAAAAGCATGTCCAAAGAAAAAGAATTTTACAACTGGCTAGAGGTGTTGGAACCACCAACACCTGAATATATCCAGGAATCAAGTCTCAGGCACCGGGAGAACCGTGAGAGCAAAGTCAGAAGCAGGAGAGGACAGATTCCGACTGACAGGTGCAGTGTGTGAGGGGGAGTGGCTGCCTCCTGGGGACAGCAATGGAGTCAAGGGAAGGAACCTCCCAGGGAGAAAAGGCAGGGGTGGAAAGAAAAGAACTGGGGAAAGAACTCTGGGGAATATTCCTATTAAGTTTGGGTATGATGAGGGCAAGTAAGTACAACAGGCCAGGATGGGCAGAGAAGAGCTGGTTCTAGCACAGCCCTGAATGTGTAGAGGCTCCTCCTGAAGATCTGTAAATGAAAGAATGGATGTGAGGGTAAATACACAAACTGTGGTGTTACAGGATCTCGGAAGTCAATGGCAAAGGGAGCTTGAGATGGAGCTTCAACACAGGGCTGTTATTAAAATTAAAATGTGCAGAAAGAGGAAGAGAAATACCAAGGTCGTTGGAGTATTTGATTTGTTGACTTTAGGACATTGGTAACCTTTAGGGGGTTTTTATTGTTTTTTGTTTTTTTTTTTGAGACAGGGTCTCTCTCCATCACTCTGCTGCCTGGGCTGGAGCGCAGTGGCGCTGTCACAGCTTTCACTGTGACTCCAGACTCCTGGGCCCCAGCACTCCTCCTCTTTCAGCCTCCCAAAGTGCTAGGGTTACAGGCCTGGGCCGCTGCATCTGGCCCGGGATTTTTTAAATTGGCGAAATCCCCATAGAAATTGACTGGGTGCAGTGGCTCATGCTTGAGCTCAGGAGTTCAAGTTGCAGGAGTTCACTACTCAGGAGGTCAAGGTAGGAGCAGGAGGATTGCCTGAGCCCAGGAGTTTGAGGTTACTGTGAGCTGTGATAATACCACTGCACTCTACCTGGGGCAGCAGTGAGACTTTGTCCCTCCAAAACAAAAGTGTCCAGGTATGAGTTAGTAGTGGGGCAACTAAAAACTAGCATATCTGCAGGGTGACCCAAAAATTGCCCCAGACGTTGCCATATGTCAGGAAAATGGGAGAACTGTAGCTCAATATATCTTTATTTATGAAAGATTCTTAACAAAATTTTACAAAATATTCTCTGTGTTAGCTATCTCTTTGTAAAATTTTGTAATAAATGTTTTGCAAATAAAATATATCTAGCTATACTTTCCCATTTCCTATGTGTAGCAAGTTTAGGGGTGACTTTTGGGATACTCTGCACTGTTTATAAATAATAAGTAATGTGTTAGGATTATAGGTGATCATTTAGAAGATAGTTTTGTTTAACATGTCACTGCCTAGAACTTTGTGAAATAGTAGTGGACATTATTATTTCTTAGCACAACTCAGTGATATTTCTCCTTTAGTAAAGATATTTTTTTCATTCATGAGTCTCAGTTTCCTCAGTTTTGAAGTAATAGCTATAAAATGATCAAAGATGGGGTCTTAGTGAGTCTAGGTATATTTAAATCTTATTCTCTCGCTGTTCTTGACAGTTTCTTTATTGAAATCCTACTTGAGAAGAAATACTTCAAGGTAGTTTATAAAAACACATAATTTTCAATGGGAGGAAAAATATTTAAAAAATGGATGAACAATGATAAGAAAATGGAAAAATAAGGGTGTAAAAGATAAGATAAAATCAGGTGAGCAGTTAGAATATAAAATATTTGATGTAATTTCCAGCACATTTCTGGTACCGTGTCACAAATTTAATATCTCTAATCCTTTCAAGAGGGGGACAGGTTACAAGACTCACGAGTCTGTGAGGAAGAAATACAACCAGAGAAAGCTCAATTATTTCTCCTTTGGCACCTCAGAGAGAAGACCTTCTGTTAGTATAATGAACAGCATCTTTAAAACGAAAGCAGGGGTGAGCTTCAAGGGCCACGTCCCTTAATGTCGTCAGAAGAAGTCAATAAGCAGGATGCCTGGCTGTCCTGCCTTAATCCATAGATAGATTTTGGTCTGTCTGGGGAAATGGTGGCACGGCCTTCAGAGTGGCTTCCATAAATATTACTTTTGCACAATTGAGCTTTTGATAGCAAGTGAGTTAGATATTCCCTGTCAGGTACCCAGAGTGCAAATGCTTCCACTTGCCAGTTACGTGTGAAGGCGTGTGCTCTTAAAGGCAGCTGAGCCTGGGTGGGATTGTCACCCTGAGGGACCTGACAAAAGACACACGTGTTTCTAGAAGGCATCTGACGTCCACACAGAGGTGGGCAGAGATAGATTCTTTGCAGGAAGTTTTGAGCCTGCTTTAGTGCACAGATGGGAAAAGCTTATCAAGGCCCTAAGCCCTTCACAGGCAACCCAAAGTATTCCACTGCGCGAACAAAATTAAATGACTGGTGTGAAATCTGACTGTGCTGAGGACTAGCTTTGCATCCTTAGAAAAATGGTTAATATCTCCACATGTCAGTTTCCTCCTCTGGAAAGGAGATAATATACTTACTCTAACTACCTTGCAGGCGTGCCACGAGCAGCAAATACGGTCGCTTAGATGAAAGTTTTGCAAATTATGCACTTTAGTCTAGTGGAAGTTCTCCTCCCTGACAACAGCAAGCAAAGAATGAGAAAATATCTCGGACAGGAAACTAAAATTGCTCTCCATGGGCTTTGTTCGTCGGGCCTCAGAACCCATCCAGCATTTACGGTGATATCCATTTTGGACTTTGAAAAGCACTTCAAATTTTAATCATTATTTTGGACAGACTTTCGGGTCACTGCTGTTTTCTGCTCCTATCTGTATCATCTGCAGTAAATATTTACAGGCTGCATAGCTTCGGTCACACAGGGCACACGAGGGTGTAAAGCCCTTCCTTGGAAACACGTGCATCAGAAATAATGATTTTCGACATTTTCTTTTCTGTATTTTAATATCCTCCCTTTATACAAATAAAGAAAATGGGAAATTAGACACTCTGACCTTTGTTTTCACACAGTGAAATCTGATCTTGCTGACGTCACTCCTCTAGGCTCAGAAATAATTCCAAGTTCAACACGACTTCTTTCCTCTTGAAAACATGTAAGAAATTCTTCCTGTTATTTCTCTTTGTTTTTCATCCCCCCTTATGGATTCCACTTCACCACTTCCCTATTCATTACGTCCTTGCACCTCACTGAGTTAATAAATTCTTTTGACACCTCCGGCCCCTCCTTCCCGCCTCCTTCCCTGGCTGTCCCTGTGAGAATGGTGTCCATCAATATTGCATGGCAGGGGTGTGCTTGGACAGCACAGGCCTGACAGCTCCCCACCCGGCAGGGAGTCTTCTCCCTTCTGTTCCAAGTCAGTGATGAGAGGAACCCCCCCTCCCATCTCAAGCCGCGGCTGCTGACTCCAGTTGGAGAGAGATGTCTCCAATCCCCAACTATATTGCGAGGGCCACTTGAAACGGAAGCTGCTTTAGTCCTTCCTTAAAACTTGACCACTCACTTTTCAAGGTACACTTGTAACTAAAAGATAAGAATAGTGCTCAGGGAAAAAAGTGCAATCATTGCTTTTTCTCTCTCTCTCGGGGAGGAAAAGTAAAATCGAGCAATAATTAAGTTCATGCTCAAGGCAGATAAGTGTGGTAGTAACTATGATGTAATGGAATCAGAACCCCGCTAAGGGTCTAAGACAGTGGCTCTCAGCCTTCCTAATGCCGCAGTGTATTTTCATGGATACAAAGGGGTCGCGACCCACAGGTTGAGACCTGCTGTTCTAAGAGAATACAATTCAGACTGGAAGGAGGCTAAACTGGATTAAAAGGGAATAATAACGAAGGCAGTGATGGGATAGTAATAAAGTCTCGCACTGCTACTAGTAACCTCGTGATACCAACATAAATACCTAGATAACTTTAGGTTTAGTACAGGACCCTGTGTTGTTACTGAGTGGGATTAAAGATGATTTTAAAGCATAAAAAACAGGTAAAAATTGTTCTGGCTTTTTAAATATGGCTTAAAGCCATAGGTTGGTAGACTCCTAGTACAATTTTAGGATGTGACGGGATGCAGTGATAGCCAGGAATTATTAAGGGGAAAATATGCCAAATTTGAGTTCTTACAGTTGATACTCGCTAACTGTGAGAATTCTAAAATTTGTACTTAGGCGAGTGGGGTTCCTCATGCCTATAACCCCAGCACTTTGGGAGGCCGAGGCAGGTGGATTGCCTGAGCTCACAGGTTCGAGACCTGTGCCAGAGCACAGAGCACGACCTTGTCTCTACAAAATAGCCGTGTGTTGTGGCGGGAGCCTGTAGTCCCAGCTACGTGGAGGCTGAAGCAAGAGAATCTCTTGAACCCAAGAGTTTGAGTTTGCTGTGAGTTATGATGCTACAACACTCTACCAAGGGTGACAAAGAGAGACTCTGTCTCCAATAAAAAATAAAATTTGGGCTTGGCACCTATGGCTCAACGGGCTAAGGCACCAACCACGTACACCTGAGCTGGCGGGTTCGAATCTAGCCCAGGCCCGCCAAACAACAATGACAGCTGCAACCAAAAAATAGCCGGGCATTGTGGCAGGTGCCTGTAGTCCCAGCTACTTGGGAGGTGGAGGCAAGAGACTCGCTGAGCCCAGGAATTGGAGGTTGCTATGATCTGTGATGCCACAGCACTCTATCCAGGGTGACAGCTTGAGGCTCTGTCTCTCTCAAAAAATAAATAAATAAATAAATAAATAAATAAATAAATAAATAAATAAAATTTGAAC